>PVKA01004801.1:0-25313 GCA_004027165.1 Ctenomys sociabilis | reverse complement strand
GTACCTGGCCCCTCACACTTTTCTCTTTTGTCCTATTCGCTGCACTAATTTCAGACCATCATAAACTAAGAGACTTTGCTTACTTTGCCATTCTGCCCTTCCTCTATGAGGTCGCTGTCTCCTTGTGGAAACTCAACCATGGACTGAATCCTCTGAAACCATTAGACAGATGAACTATTCCTTCTATAAACAGTGATTTGGAGTAACTTTTCCCATTAATAGTAAAACTGATAAATACACCAAGTATATTTTTTAATAATGGAAAAAATATCTATCACAAACACATTTTTATTTTGTTTCATATTGCAGTTCCTAGAATAAATAATGCATTCCCATTCACCCTTAGGAGAGGGGTGAAGTAGATAAAAAGTATAAAAACTTCTTTTCCCATTTCTGCCTTTCTTTTTGTTTAGGGAAGCAGATCTGCTATGGCTTAAATAGCATGTGCTCAAGACATCATGGGTTAAGATTTAGTCACTTTTGTAAGGTATTAAGAGGTAAAAATTTAATTAATGATAGTGTACAAACGTAATTACTTTTGATGGCAAATAATATTAGGTAAGATCATCAGGGTAAAGCCCCCATTACTGAATTTTGACAGCTTTACAAAAAGCTAGAGAGAAACTGATAGATGCAAATATACATATGCACTCTCTGACTCCTCATTTTTGATGTTCTCTTCCACCTAAGGTCAATACCAGATGCAGCACTGAGAGCTTGTACCTCCCAAAAACTGTGAGCCAAAATATATCCCTTTTCTTCATAACTTATTCATTTGTGCTATTTTCTTACTAGCAGAAGGAAATGAATAGATAAGTGCAGGGCCTGTGCTGCCCTGGAGTATGAAGGGAGCCAAAAGGCTAAGAGGACCAGCATGCTGTAATCCAGATGGCGGTGTATCTGGTGTGGAGAAGGGAGGAGCCACTGAGGAGACAGATTAGGAGAAACACACAGGTTAAAGCTTTTATTGCTCTCTACCAGAAAGTGAGTACAGAGCAGGAAATATCCACCCCTTTATGCAACTTTTTGTCCCAGTGGAGAAGGTACCACTCAGATTCCTTGTCTCCTTGCCATTTGTTAATCTCTTCATTATACTAGATACCCATGAAAATAGTCACTTATTTTCCATGCTTTTTTATTTAATATTAAAATGATCACACATATTCAACAGGAACAAAAACCCTACAAACATAGAAAAGCAAGTCAAAGGAAGTACCATTTCTCCCTGGAAAAATAAAATTTCTGAGAATCCCATGAACCAGTCTTCTCAAACAAAGCACAGAAAAGAAGATGGGCATTATAATCAACAGAGAAGCTCTTCTCTAGCAAAATCCACTTTTATATCATGTGTTGCCATAAAGGATTCTGTGTGTGTGTGTGTGTGTTCAAATATGTTGTACATGTCTGTACTTGTACATTTACATATGCATCAAATTATTTGGATCAGACTGACGTTTTTACCCAGGTTGAAATTACTACTTTTACTTTTCTGTCTTTATTTTCCATCTCTATCTTTATTTCACACAAGTTTAGTTTTTAGTCCAATTCAACAAAAATTTTACTTTTACTGTCAAGTTGCTCTTGTTAAAATCAACCAAAATCAAAACAGAATTTTGGGGCCGGGCAGATGGCTCAGTAGAATAAGCACTTGTCTGGCAAGCGCAAGGGCCTGAGTTCAATCCCCGGTTAAAAAACCAACCAAAATCTTCTAATTGTTACAGTATTTGTTTGTAATATTTATCTTGATGGAGGCCCTGTGTTAATAATTCTCTCTCTTGGGCTTCTTTTGGGTGGATTCATAACAACCAAGACTGGATAATATAGTTATTAAAATGACAAGTTTGGGGTCAAGCAGTAAAGCCCTGGAAGCTTGACTCATTTCTGCCTAAGTACTTTTCAGTAGGTGACATGACAGATGCAAAGTAGGTACTCTAAAATTCTCCTCAGGAGACATTTTGAATGTTTTTTGATTTGCCGCTTAATTCTAGTTACTAAAGAGATCTCCTTCAACCACCATTCTCCCTTACTCATGCTGCATTCTTGGAATGAGTCTACATTTGTCAGTAAACACTGTGGTAACAGCTGAGACGATCACGAGCAGTTTACTTTCCATTAAGACCGAATCATATCCTATTTCATTTTCTGAGAAAGATGGGGGAGGGGTTGCACTTACACTGCAAATACAACTATTGCGTTTATGGTTCATTGTATTGTTACCAATGTATTTTTCTCAGGAGAGTATGTACTTTGTTTGCTGACAAAGTGGGAGTCACAGGAACAAATTTACATTTTCACTTGACACATGTAAAGAACCAAATAGCTTTTAATACTTTGCCAATCAAGAGAAGAATATATTTTCTGTAAGGATAGAGATAAACTGCTTGGCTATATGATTTTGTTTATTTAATTCCTGGAAAGCAGGATCCCAGCATCGAAAGAGGAAGAACATAATCAGAATCTGATGGACTCAGAGTTCAGCAGAGGAGTCCAGCTAATGACCGAGGCAAGACATTGAAGGCAGGTCCTGGGAAGAGAAAGAGTTCCCAGTGACAGAACTCCTTTATGTCTTCGGAGGTATCTTACTAGTTTTCAGCTACATGTGTATTGAGAACTTTAGTGCAAAACAAAAGATGCCAAAGTGATGATTTAAGGAAATATCTATCTACAAACCATATAGAGGGCTAGGAATAGTTTCAGTTCCAATAACTAAGGTAGAAAGTCCTAAAACTAGTGGGAATTAGGAAACCTATCATAAAGATTTTATCTTGCTGACCAGATAGCTCAGCTGATTAAAATACCTGCTTAGCCAGATGCAGGGACCAGGGTTCAATCCCAGATTTGCCTTGCAGGCTCTGCCTGCAAGGCTCACTGAGACTGAGATTACGACTAGGCATAGTGACACCCGCCTGTGATCCCAGCACTTGAGAGGCTGAAAACGAGAGAATCACCACAAGTATGATCTGTGTAGTGAGACCCTGTAGACCCTGCACTGAATACATTTTTTTAAAAAAAATTATCTCATTAGTAAGGAAATGCATTTCAACTAAATGATTCTCTGTTCTAGCTTACAGTAAGATTGACAGTTAACATTTTCTAGATAATCTAAGCATGTCCAAGAACAAAGCTCAAAGACTAAAACTTAACAAAGAAAATCTATTTCTGACTCCAAACTTAAAATATCAAGCAAGGAAAATGGAAAATTATAATAAACTATAAAGATAAAAATCAATGAATATATGGAATTGTTATAAAAATTACTAGAAATCTATTTTTAAAGTATTTTGAAAGCATTGCTGAAATTTCCCAAGAAAGAAGATTGAATAATTAAATTGAGATGTAAAAAATATTTAGTTTTTGGAGATGTTAAAGCTGTGATGCCTAAAATGGACAGCCTAGATGAGATGGAAATGTGATTGGATATCATAGGAAAAAGAGTGAACTTGAAGACTAAGCAATAAAACCTATAAAAAATCAGCCATAGAAAAGAAAGAGTCTGACAGAGATGAAGGAAATTATAAACAAATAATATACTTGTAACTTGAGGTTCAAATGTAAACATAGATAGATCTAACAAAATTTATTGGGAAAACAAAATTGGATACAAGGTGGCAAATCTCAAGTACAAGAAACTAGGAGAAAATGTTATCAGTACACATCATAACCAAGACTTGTACAACTGACAATGAGAAACACAGTGTCTAGGATAAGAAAATACATATCATACACACATAATGTGTTATAAAAGATAATTGAAAACTAAATCAGAAGAGAGTTACATTTACATTTTAATTTGTTAAAATAATGCTGTTTACCTAGAATTATAGTACACAGCTAATGGAACATATTTCAAAAATTATCAAATGCAGATGCCAGACACAGAGAAAAAGATTCAACATGTTTGCATTACACACACACACACACACACACAGAGTTAACAAAAAATGTTGCCCGTAGAGAACATCATACCAGGCCAAAATTTAATTATAGATGGCAGCACGTGGTGACCATAATCATCAGACAAGTAATGAGTCAGACGCACAGATTCAAATATTACATGCTTTCTTTATCTGAGAAGCCTGAAGTATAAATAAAGAGCCAAAGAAAGGGCACATCACAGGAAGTAGGGGGATAGCTTCTTCTCAAAAGGAAAGGGAAGCAAGAGATGAAATGACAGACACAGGTGTGTATGCCTGGAGTCCTAGCACTCAGCTCAAAACCAGCTTCAGCTACAAGGTGAGCTCCAGGCCAGTCTGAACTGCACAGTGAAACTGTCTAAAAAAAGAGAGACAAAGATGGAATAAGCAGAGGAACGAGGGATAAAAAAGAGAATTAAATTGTTTTATGTTCATGGGTCAACTCCACACATGGAATGTAAATATTACATGTTGTAAAAGTGAAAAACGAAAGAAAAAAAAAAAACGGAAGGTGGATTGGTGGATACACTGTCTCAACTTGAGAAGTCTGCAAACTTAATGAAGTCACTCAGCAGTTCTACATCCTGGGGTATGGAGGACTTGCTCTTACTACTTTGGGATGTTGTTCATTGTGTCTGTAGGGCCCAAATAAATTTTAAAAAGTTTAAAATCTCCAAAGAGAGACCCCCCACCGGTTTATAACTGAGTTGAGTAATCCAAGTTCCTAAAACCTTAGGTAGGGCCATAAAACCTCTGGCCCAGTTTGAACAAACATCACCCCACACCCCTTTAACTACAAAACACATGAGTAACACCAATCTCTAAGATTAGAGATATTGACAACAAAAAGGGGGGAATGTAAGGCCCAAATGAGTTTTACGTCGCCATTCTGTTCTGTATGTGCCGCCTTAGTACATCAGCTAACCATGTCAGCTAAATTACTGCCTAATGAACTAATGCTGTGAACCTTTGCCCCACTAGGGCCTATAATCCCTGTTCCTAAAACAAAGAGGACATAAAAACCTCAGGTGGAGTCATAAACCTCAGGCCTAGCTTGGAAAAACATTTAATCTCCGGCCTGGGAACACTCTTGTCACTTTACACAAGTAAACCCACCTGTTCTCGGAATGCAGCTGAAACCACAGAGTTAGCTAGTAGTTGCCCTTTGGCCTACCCCTCTTAGTTACCCTAAAAAATCATATATTCTCAAACCCACTAATTATTTTAAAGGTCAACCTAAACTAACCAATGCCATTCACTTCTGTAACCGCGCTTGCAGAACCCCTCCTTCGGGCTTAAAACCCAGCCCATGGTCAGCTCGGGGCTTCTCTGTTCCTGCGCATTCAGTGAGCCCCATGCATGCATGGAAAATAAAATCCCCTTGCTTTTACATGAGAGAACGTCTCTTGGAGTCTTTCTTCATGAGGTGGGCTTCTCAGACCTAACAGTGTCAACTTAAGAAGTTTCGGAATTTAAGTAAGTGACTCAGCAGAGGCCAGGGCCACTTGTAAGCATCCTGAGCCTGTGTAAGAGGAGGGCATGGAGACGGTGTGAGTGCTGCACACAATATAGGTGAGAGAAAAGGCCCGCTCTCCTCCCTTTTCGGCAGAAAGAGTGCTGCTTTCTGCCCTCTGCTGCCCCAGACAGTCGCCCCTGTGCCCTGAGCCACCTGCCTTGCAGCCGCCAGATTACTGCTGAAGCCCTCCACAAACTGAGCTAAATAAGCCTTTCTTTCCTTAATGTTGGGCATCAGGTATACTGTCAAGCAACAAGAGAAAAGCAAGAGAGGCAGAATTGGGCTATGAGATGGGTGGAGGGAAAAGAAGGATGAGGAGAAAGAGGATGACAAATACAGCAGCAGGGTGCACTGTGTACATGCAGCACTTCCCCACAAGGAATGGGAATGTTATGTACGTACACCAATAAAAATGAAAAGAAATGAAACCCAGGGAGTGTTACCAAGAATCTCTTTTTCTTGTTTCTGAAAAGAAATAATGATATATCAACGTTATTGGTAGCAAAATACTTTGAAGAGAAATTTAGAATCCTGCTGCACAGAAACTTTCAGGGGATCATAAACTGAAAACAGTTGTATCCACACCCTTAATAAAGAGCTTTTTCAGTTTGCATTAGTCAGCCACCTCCCAAAAAAGCCTAGCTGAGCCCTGAAAAGTTCATTGCTATCAAGATTGTGCCCATGCCCTGAGGTCCCAGCTGCTTGGCCTGAGGGCTGCTCAGGGTCCTCCAGGGGAGTTTCTGTCTTACTTCTGAGAGTTGAAGGACGGGACCTGTGGTAATTAGTAACAAAGTGAAGAGAAACACTTCTGAGATGGACAGGGATGTTGAACATTTTTTTCACATATTGATTTGAGGCTTATATTTCTTCATCTGAAGGGTGTCTGTTCATTGAAAATGTTCATTTTTGAGTTGTGTCTTTCAATTTTTGGGGGTCTGATTTTTTTTAAGTTCTTTGTATGCTTTTGGTATTAGTCCTTTGTCCGAGAAGTAGTTTGCAAAATCTATTCACACTCTGTAGGTTTTCTCTTCACTCTGTTGGTGATTTCTTTTGCTATGCAAAAGGATTTTTTTGTCTTATTTTTTTTAATAAGATGAGATTCCAGATTTATGATAATTTCTATGCAACTGGAATTTCTTATAACCTCTTTTCCTACCTACATATATATCTTCAAAATCTTTTACCAATATTTTTCTTGCAGGAGATTTAATGTTTGTGTTTTAATATTTATATTTTTGATCCAATTTGATTTTAGCTTAGTGCATGGTTATAGATACAGGTTAAGTTTTAGTCTTCAGAATGGGGAAATCAAGTTTTGTTTTGTTTTTGTTTTCGTATTTTAGGGAAGGGTCTACAGGGTGTTCAGGGTCTCACTACTAGATCAAATTCATAGTGATCCACCTGTTTACAGCCTCCCAAGAGCTGGGATTACAGGCACGCCCTGCTACACCCAGTCTCAATTGCCTTCTCAGCATACCCTGGGAGCAGGGCCAGCACAGCAGGTCCAGGGATAGAACCTCTGACTCCTGTGCCTGCTTGCAGGTGCTTTAATCAGCTGAGCTATTTGGCTGGCCCAACAGTTTTTGCAGCACATTAATTAATGAAGTTATCCTTTTCCCAGGGAAGGTATTTGACTCACTTGACAAAGATAAGATGGTTGATTTTATTTAGACTTGCTTCTCTATCTTCCAACCCTTTCCATTGATCCTCAGATCTGTTTTTTGCCAGCTCCATGCTGTTTTTAATTCTAGTAGCTTTGTATTATAACTTCAGGTCAGGTATTGTGTATCCTCTGGTTTTCTTTCTTTCTTATTTTTTTTTCTTTTTTAATCTTTTATTTATCAATTTGGTAGTATTACTACATCTCAGACACATAGTGATTGTCCTGTCTCAGCTTCCCCAGTGCTGGGATTGCAAGCATGAGCCACCGCTCATGATTTCAGGGGCTGGCTCAGCATGGGATGGTACCAAGACCTTGCGCTTTCCAGGCCTGAGCTCAGAGCACGGAGCTACCTCCCAAGCCTCTCCACTTTGCTTTTGTTGCCCAATTGCTATTATAGGTCTTTTCTGTCTTCAAATAAATACTAAGAATATTTTCTGTATTTCTATCAGGTTTGCTATTTGCATTTTGATCTGGTTTACATTACACCTGTGCAACACTTTTGTAAATATGGCCATTTTCGCTACTTTCTTCTCCCCATCTTAGAGCAAGGGATATATTTCCATTGCCTGATATCCACTTCAACTTCCTTTTTTTAGATGATTGCAGGTTTCGATACCAAGCTTTTTACTTTCTTTGGAAGATTTATTCCTACACATTGTATTTATTTTATGATATTATGAAAGGTTTGGTTTTCCTAATTTCACTCTTGGTGAGATCATTAATTGCAGATAGAGATAATATTGATTTCTGAAATTAGTCTTTGTATCCAGCTATACTACTGGAATTGGTTATTAAATCTAAAATTCTTTTGATGGAGTTTTTGGAGCCTTCTATGTGGAGTATCATGTCATCTGCAAATAATGATAATTTAATTTCCACGTTTCCTATCTTACCTTCTTTCTCTGATCTAATTTCTCTGGCTAATATTTTCAGAATTATATTGAACATGAGTGGCGACAGTAGACATTTTTGTTTCATTAGTGATTTTAGAGAAAAATTTTCAGTTTCTTGCCATTTAGATTGGTGTTTGTTTGTCACATATGGGATTTTTTGGATTTAAATAAAGACACAGTCCAATTTACATGATATTTTTTATCAAGAATGTGTGTTGGACTTAGCTTTTCCTGTATCCATTGAGGTGATCACACGGTTTTTGTCCCTGGCTTTGCCCATTTGGTGTATTACCTCTATTGACTTATTTATGTTGAGCTATCCTGGGGTGACTGAGACGTATCCCAGTTGGTCATAGTATATAATTTTCTTCATAATTTCCTGCATTCTGTTTGCCAGTCTGCTGCTGAGGATTTTCATGTTTACATCCATTAGTGGGATTGGCCTCTACTCTCTTTTGCTTGCCTCCTTCTCTACTTTTGGTATCAGGGCAATGCAATTTCTTCTCTTTCAATTTCATTAAAGAGTTTGAGGAGCAGTGGCATTAGAGTTTCTCTAAATACCTTGTAGAATTCATCAGCAAAGCCATCAGGACCTAGACTTTCCTTTCTTGGTGGATTTTCAATTACATCTTCTATTTCATTGACTCATATTGGATTATTTAAAAATTTTATATCTTCTTGATTCACCTTTGATAATTCATGTGTATCCAGGAATCTGTCCATTAACTTAAGCATTTCTGTGGGCAAGTATTTGGTATGTTTGGTAGAACATTCCACATGCATCTGAAAAGAATACATAGCCTGATATGTGGGGTAGAAGACCCTGTAGACATTGACTAAGTTCATTTGTTCATATTTGTTTAATTTCTGATATTTGTTTGTTAATTTTATTTTTGTCTACTTGATGTGTCTGTTTGTTACAGTGCGATATTTAAATCAATACATAGTTCTCAGAGGAAAACAAACATCAAATAAGTATGTTGAAAAATGTTCAGCATCACTGTTTAGAATTAAAACAACACCAAGATTCCATCTCACCCCAGAATCAGTGGCTATTATCAAGACATCATTCAATAACAGATGTGGGTAGGGCTGTGAAGGGAAAAAGGGAGCAATTTTGCTCTGTTGGTGGTAACGTAGACTGGTTCAACCACTATGAAATTCAGTGTGGTGATTCCCCAGGAAAGTAGAACTAGAGGTTCCATTTGACCAGCTATTGTCCTTTTTATTACACTCCTGATAGAATTAAAAGCATCATGCCACAGCAATGTATGTACACTCATCTGCATAGTAGCACAGTTTGTAACAGCTAAATCTCAGAAAGAGCTGAAAACTGAGTCAACTAATGAATGGATAATACAATGGAATATTACTCTGCCTTTAAAGAAGGATAAATTTGAAAACTCTGTAGGTAAATGGATATACCTTGAGACTTTACCTTTAAATGTAACAAATTAGACACACATGTTAAAATATCATATGGGCACTTAAGACTGCGCTGTCCACAATTGTGAGTTCAATAATGATATTTCTTCATAAAGTTATATATCCTCAAGTATCTCATTTTAGCGACTCAATAAATATATTTTTTTCTGGCATGAGAAACTTTAAGTTTAAATATATAATAGAGTTAATACATAATATCTTTCTCTATAAAATATATAATTGACCAAAATATATAATGTATATTGTGAAAAAGGAAGAAAATACTCAAATGGAAATAGGAACTAAAAAGGGTAGAAAGGAAAATTTTATAGACGAGAAAATTATGAAGAGAAAAGTGCTTGAAAAAAGGAAGGAGGAAAAGAAAAGAAAAAGGAATCAAGTTATATCACATACAGGAATGAATTCCCTATGATGAATGTAGTCTTTATATGTACCTCAAATGTATCAATAAACTTGACTAATTTGTGTTTTTGTTTTGGAATTTTTTTTGCATAGTTTTATTGAAAAACAAATTGCAGTGATAAAATTTCACATCAACTTAGTAGGACAGTTTCAATAATTCATACAGTGCATATTGTTTTCTTAGTGGTTATCTGTTGTACAAAATGCAGACATGATACTCAGTTTATAAACACTATTAGAACAGATCCCTCTATTCATCGAATTTAGAGAATGCAGCTGTATAACTATGTTAACTATTTTGAATCTACAGATACAAAATGGTCATTCAATTGTATCCCCCTTTTTTGTTTAGTTTTGTCATTTAAATATTATAGGTGTGTAATTTAGCAAAATTTTTCCAAATAGTCCAATAGTCCATAATAGAATTGGGTTTTCCATATGTCTGGCAATGTCAGAAGTTGTTGACTTGAGTCTTTTACTGCTCAGCATAATAATATGGCTTTAATTCTTATATTTCATTTTTATACTTTTCTGCAGGATGGCTAAGCCCACGACAAAGCAAAACCTATGTAACAAGGATTGTAGCTTTTGTTTCTAATTAAGGTCAGTCAAATCCTCTCAGAATTTATCCTGAGACGCTGTACTGCAGTTTGTAGATCCTTTGTCTGAGTCAGCCATGTGGATGAGTCATGGCCACTGCTTGACCAATTTACTCTCTGTGAAAGCCTGAGAGAATGTTTACTGTCCATGTGACTCTCCTTAGGCACACTGTACATCATCACTTTCCTCTTTGGCCCCATAATCTCCTTGATCAGAAAATTTGGGACAAAACTGAGTTGCATGATGTTATAGTACAGGTTCTCATATGTCCTGAGTTTTAATTGACCTTGAAAGGCTAGGGCCAAAATTTTGGCTGTCCTTGTGGCCCTCTTTTTTCTCTAATTTTTGATCTGCAAACTTAGGTTATTACCCTCCAGAAGGGAAGTTTATTGTTATTTATGTGCATCCTGGGCTGCTGAGCTTATCCTCACTGTCTGTCTGAATATCAAACATCTTAGTCTTAGCCTGGAACAGGTATTTTTCATCAAGTATTGATATGCTCAACTTTAAGTCCCTACAAAATATAAAGTGAAAACATTTAAAAAGTTAAAATATATTTTAAAGATAACAATAAACAATTATATGTGTTTACACATAAATTTAGAAATCTAACCACATACAGTGTTGTAGCAGGACAGTTCTGCAACACTCCTTTACCTCTCTCCTGCCTTCATTCACCACTCCCTACTTTTAAAAAAAAAATCTACCTGAGACACAGCATGGCAGCAAATGGCATGTCATAACAGGCTGCACATATTCAGAAGACCAGAATGACAGGCACTCCACGTATGAACCTACTATTACAAATTTCCATCTTCAGTGCAGTTGCTTAGTTCACGGGTATCAGCACATACAATTAGTCATGGTGAGAATCCTTCCAAATTAACTGTTAGATTTGAAAATCCCTGAAGATTCTCAGGATCATTGCCTTAGCCATCTTGTATGTATAACTCTATGGCTTTGCCTCTGTCATATTTCTTAGCTCTACTTGTTCTCTCTTCATGTCTAGTTTTTAAGTTCCTGCTTTCCTTTTAACTGTGTTATATCTTTCCATTTGTAATTCTACTTTTGTGTTCTTGTACTAGGGAGACTGTACAATATTTTCATATGTGTGTCTGGTTTATTTCACTTATGAGTACATCATCCACTTAAATATGAAGGCTTTGAACTTATCATTCTTTATAGCTGAGTAATACTCCATCATATAAAAATACCACATCTTTTTCATCCATTCCTCATATGACGGGCATCTTGGTTGTTTCTAAGATTTGGCTGTCACAAATTGTTCTGCTATAAACATAGTACACATATATCACTATGATATGCTGTTTTCAGTTCCTTTGGGAAAATTCCCAGTAGGGGATAGCTGGTTTGAATGGGATTTACAGTCCTACTTTTTTAATGATTCTCCATACTGATTTCTATGATGGTTGCTCCAGTTTACATTCCCACCAGCACTAGAGAAGTATTCCTTTTTCCCCACAGCCTCTCCAGCATTTGTTGTTGGTTGATTTGCTTATGATGGCCAATTTTTCTGGAGTGAGATGGTATCTCAGTGCTGTTTTAATTTGCATTTCATGGATGGCTAGTGATATGGACCATTTTTTCATATATTTATTCGCTTCTTTAATTTCATCCTCTGAGAAGTGCATATTCATATCGAATGCCCATTTCTGGATTGAGTTTTTAAATTTTGGGGCCCTAATGTGTTTTAATTATTTATAAATTCTAGAGAACAGACTTATATCTGAATAATTATTTGTCAAGATTTTTTTTCCATATTTGTGTATTGTCTTTTCACTTCGTTGGTAATTTCTTTTGGCATGCAAAAACTTCTCAATAAGAGGAGGTTCCAGTTGTTAATTATTTCAAGTGTTACCTGTGTGATTTCATTTTTGTTCATGAAATCTTTGCCTACCCCTATGTCTTCAAGAGTTCTTCTACTTCCTCTTCTAGGAGATTTAGTGTTTCTGTTTTAATGTTTAGATCTTTAATCCATTTTGACTTTAGCTTAGTGCCTGGTGATATATCTGGGTTAATTTTTAGTTTTTGCCATGTAAAGAGCCGGTTTTTCCATCACTGTTTAGTAAAGAGGCTGTCTTTCTTTCAGTGAGTATGTTTGGCTCCTTTGTCAAAGATGAGACCGAGTGTGTTTATAGAGGCTTCAGCATCTTCTAATCTATTCCATTGATCCTCAGGTCTATTTTGTTGCCACTGCCATGCTGATTTTATCACAGTGACCTTGTAGTATAATTTTATAAACTTGACTAATTTGTTCAGTGTAAATTTTTCATTATCAGTGAGAAACAGAGATAAAGCTTCTGAGATAAAACAGCATGAAGAAGCATATATGGTCATAACCCTAACCCCGATGCTCCTGTATGTATCAAATGGAAAGCTGAAAAGCTTCACCATATTGATTTATGTGAATAATGATGTCAGGCAAAGGATGTAGGGATGCATATGGAATAGATGTGTGGGTCAGTAGAATTTAGGTGATATTTAATGGATTGTTTTATAAAGTTATATAATTTATGTAAATTAGTTATGACTGTGAGGTACCATTAAATGTCTACATTAAACACAGCTCCCAGTGTATGTAGAACATTGAGTTCATCATTTTATATGGTGGCTTCTGTAATGTAGATGGTTCCCCTCAGTGTAGTTTTGTAATGTGTCATTCATTGAGTGCCTGAAGAGAAAAACTGAAAGGAAAGAGACTTTGTCTTTTTTTCTGCCTCATTTGGACATTTGATCTCTGGCTCTCAGACTGAGAATCAACCCTTAGTTGTTGTGGTTCCCAGTCCTTAAGACTCAGACCATATTACAATTGTTTTTTCCATTAATGTATTTGGTACAGGGTTTCACTATGCATCACATACTTGGTGATCTTCCTGTTCTCAGCATCCCCACCACTGGGGTTACAGACATTTGCCACCATACTTGTACTAAATCACTGGTTTGGTGCACCCCAGGGTCAGGGCTGGTGCAGCTTGAGGGACCAGATATCCAGCCCTGGTCCCTGCACTTTCCAAAGCAGGGGCTTAGTCTGTTGAGATATCTAGCTAGCCCTATTTTACCGCTGACTGTTCTGGGTATCTAGCTTACAGATGCTAGACTCTGAGAATTATCAACCTTCATTGTCACTAGAACTAATTCCTCCTAATGAATTTGTTTTTTGTATATATTTATATTCTACTGTTCTGATTCTTTGGAAAACTATAATTCAGGAGGGTAGATAAAGTTAAAGGCCAGATGGCATTAGCATTAATAATAGAGTTGCAGATAAAATATAAAAGACTGTAATAAGAAGACTTAGAGAGGAAACATGAAGTTTAGTGCATTGTAAGAATAAAGTTAAGAATCGTGTCCTCCTTAACTCAAAGACTTGAATGGATAAGATAGATGTTATTCAACATATGAACTATCAGACACCCCTTTCCACAACACTGATTATCAGTGACCACTGCAGGAAGTCCCCGGTCTCCTCTTGGAGTTATGGAAGAAAGAAAGAAAGAAAGAAAGAAAGAAAGAAAGAAAGAAAGAAAGAAAGAAAGAAAGAAAGAAAGAAAGAAAGAAAGAAAGAAAGAAAAGAAAGAGGAAGGAAGGAAGGAAGGAAGGACGGACTCAGGATCAGGAACTGCTACAATATAGGGCCCCTGCATCATCAGTGTTCTGGGCGCAAGCAGCCAGTATCTCTAGGCAGCCACCACTTTCTTCAGCCCAGGCAAGGGAGGGATGTGGTGCCTTTCCTGAAATGGCACAGAAGTAATGGTTCAAAGGGCAATGCAAGGTCTACAGGAGTCAACCTGAGTGTCAGCTCCACACTTGGGTACTCCTTTCCTGTGTTGTCCTCAGCAGACTCCTGCCTGCTCTGTGAACCTGACTGACTGAGAGTAAGCAGGATTCCTACATTCCAAAACTGGCCTAAAACACAGAACAAGGAGGTATTGGACATATTCTATGTCAATGAACAATTAGGGGTTCCCAAGGTTGAATGTCACAAGATGAGAGAAAGACACAGCAGGATTCATGGACTTTGCAGTGTGGGCAATGGAAAGTGATCTCGCTCTGCATTTGCATATCTTTTCTCTTTTTGTTATGCAAAGTTTTTTTTCTCACTCTCTTTAGCTATGTCAGCATAACAGAATAACCTTGTTTATTTTACTTTGTGGAACTGTTGTCACTTTCAAAGAGTGATATAAAAGATGCTTAGGATGCTTTTGCTGTAGTCAGCATGATACTTTGCACAAATAGTTCTACATACCTTTGGGTAAAGGTTTTAATATCAGCCAACCTGAAGTTATCCATAAATGGACAATGACACATTTTTTCAGCAAGTTGTCACCTATTTTCTTTCTATTTTCTCACTATCATCAAGTATAGCACCTCTGACTTTAAAGTGTTTTACAAACGGTAACTCACTTATCTTCGCACCCTTCCTGTGAAACACAATTGTGGTGTGAAAGCCTGCTATCTTTTGAGAGGCAGGTGAGGATACAGAAAAATACAGACAACTGTGTATCTCTTCAGTATTGATCAGAGTGAGAAACTGCATTTCAGTTTTAATTATTTCAGAACCGAGCTTCTCCACTTAACAGCAATACCTTGCAAATCTTCCTTCACAATGAAGCTACATAAATCTCATTAACTTCATCAATTAAAAAAAATCTAGAATTTCTTAATGCAGAAAATGAGAAATTCTAAATGCCATATCCCAGGATTCTTTTCTCCTCCATCTCAGTCAATCAAAGGAAGACACTTCTTTCCCCAATCTTTCAGGTAAGTTTTCAATTCCTTTCATAGGTCAGTTAGATAGATAGAATATTATAGGCAGTCACACAGGGCCAGCCACTCAGAATGAGCCAGTGTGGGAGGCCAGATACCTCACAACTATGAGAGATACAGAAGCTCCAGATGTGAGCCAAACCTCAATACGAAAGATCAAATAAACTGGATACCTCCCCAAAGATAAACGTCCAGGACTGATTCTCAAAATAGGTCTGTTTGCTGGGATAAGAGTCATTAACCCAGCCCCGGACATGAAAAGCCCCTGTTCTGTAATGATTGCCCTCACCATTTGGTGCTGGATTTAATCTATTTTACCTGATCAATTGTACTTATAATTTTATTGTTTGTTCATAGTTTTATCCCACCTCAATACATAGTGAGTTCCTATGCTTTCCACCTTAGATCTGCCTCATCTCATGGTATTGCTCTATAAAAATCCTATAAAGGCAGATTCCCAGGTTTCTCTGTTAATCTTCTCTTATTGCTGGTACAAATACCCAACACCCAGAATGAAGGAGGCAAAGATTTACTTAGCTCATAGTTACTGTAAATTTCAGTCCATACTTGGCCGGCTCCAAGGCAGAGTGGCACAGGGCAGAGAGCAGCAGTTCCTGGCAGCTGCAGAGAACACAAGCAAAATGGAGGCATTGTAGTAACAATGGCAACAGAGAGAGTCTGTCTCTGTTTCTCTTATGTTACACTCAAGCTATCTACCCCAGGCTGGATGGTAACACTCACACCCATACTCCCAGCAGTACTAAGTCCCATGATCCTAGTGGATCATGAGTTAATCTCAAACTCTAGAAGTCCCCAACCCATGTTTGGGGGACAACTAGACACAAACTGTAACACCTGGCAGGTCCCTTTCTGTCCTTCTTTCAGGAAAGACAGGAACTTTCTTTCTCCCAATCAATACATTCTGTTCTTAACCACAGTTGTTCCTAAAATCATTCTTGGTTTTAGAGAACACAAATTTGGCTCAAGTATCTCTCAGGTTGGGTGTTTCATTCTCCTATATCATTAGCACAAGTTTATGAACAAAGGTATTTTGAGTAACACCATAGTGAGCTAAGATTGTTGAAGTAATTTATCTTAAAATTATTGGTGATATAATTAATAATAACATGAGTATTTTCAATTTTGTTTTTGTGAAAAGGAGAGTTGTGTCTGAAGGGCTTTGAATCCAGGACTACATCGTTCTTAATGTTTTCATTCCCAGAGCTGCTGCTGTTTGCAATGCTGACTATGTCAGATACAGTACAAGTTTTGCAGTTTATGTGCACTAGGGGAATCCAGGGTTAAATCAACGGGTTCAGGTTCTTGTATACTCACTGAAGCTGCTGCTGCTGATGTCCAAATGACTCTCCAAGTGGACATTGTGTTCCACATTGAAGCTCTGAACTCCAGGTAGCAGGAGCTGGATTGTAGCTGAGAGGCTGTTGCCATGAAACTTATCGTGAGAGCAGAACACTTACGGCCACAGACAACAGGGTGCACCACAGCAAACGCAAACATGAGTCGGCCTGTACGAGGCAGTCCTGGTGCCTTCCATTCCAATTCAAGTTTCTCTCTCTGTTTGACTGCATAGCTTTGGTTAGCTGGCATGAGAATGTTTCTGTATTGGGCCAGTTTGAGTTACTAAAATTAGACAACTTTATGAAGAAAGATTTTTATTGAAGTCATAGTTCTAGAGGGCTCAGTCTTAAGGTCCCACTTTTGCTGATAAACTTTTTGAGTTCAGAGACCTTAGGCTGCACAGGTGACACATGGCCAGCAAAGGGGGTGTGTATTCGTTCTGGTCTCCTTCCCTTATTTTAGAAAGTCCCCAGGCCACAATTGTGACAGCATTGTAAACCTCATTTTACTGCATGTAAATTTTAAAAGATGTAATAGGGTGTGGAGAGGACATAAAACAGGTACGATCTATAGCAGATGGGCCAACTACATTACAAACTGAATAAAGGTAATGCACTAGAAAGGTTTACAGAAAATAAATAACTTACATAAATTTAGAAAATACTATCTTGATTGGGTAATATAAGGCTAAAGGCAAAATGCACTACACACAAATTTTCTATTCAAGTGAGAAAATACTTTCTGACAGGTGTATGAGTAAGTGGTTTTTAAAAGAGGCAGATATTTGAATGGAATGATTAAGTAAATTTTGGGCAGAAATTTGAGCCAGAATAAGTAAGTTATAATGAACTGTTAATGTTTGAAGAGAAAGAAACACATCAGAGTTAATTTATACTTTTCTACTGGGTAGGTAGCTATTTAGATAGAACAATAGATATAAAATTAGTGTGCAGGTGTATGTATGTGTACCACTACATCATACAGGCTTATTTTATTAGTTTTGCCAAATAAGAAAGCCTAGGAGCCAGGAGACATCAGTAGCATGCACCTGTCTTACTCTTTGGTCTTGGTTTGTAAGTCACACTGGCTGTAAAAACAAGTTTGATGAGGTAATTGTTTAAGAGGAAGGACATGAAACATTAGCAAAGAAACCTGAAGCTTGGTTCTGGGAAAAGAAAAAAAGAAGAAAAACAGAAACCTGAAGCTGGACTGTAAGGATACACTTAAATAAGGGGAAAGGGTTATGTCACAGGAAACAAATTTAAATGATTTCTCTATACCCCCAGCAGAATATTCTGGACAAAAAATCAGTAATTATTAGTAAGGAGTTACAAACAAACAAAAAAAAACCCTAAAAATACCATAAAAACTATCTACCCTAAAAAAAAAAAAAAAAACAAGGAACTAATGAATACTAAGATGGTTTTCTTCTCATGAAGACAGCCATTCACTACAAAAGGAATAAGAAAAAGTAAAAGCATCACCAGAATACCAGAGTAATAATTATGTTGGGTAGGAACCACTGATATCTTTTCAATTTTTTTTTCCTGTGTTTTAGGGAAGGATCTACAGGGTGTTCAGGGGTCTCATTACTAGATTGAACTCATAGTGTTTTTCCTGTTTTCAGCCTCCCAAGTTCTGGGATTGCAGGTGTGTGCCACCATGCCCAGTCTTAATTGCTGTCTGAGCACTCAATTCAGGGGTGAGATCAAATCCCCAGCCCCTGCGCCTGCTTTCAGGTGCTTTAATCCTCTCGGCTATTTGGCCAGCTCCACTGATATCTTCAGTAAACCAAAGTTTGAGAAGAGACAGCCTATGTACTCAAAAATGATTGCATCTATTTACCTGTAAAGGCTTTGAGTTTATCTTTCTTATAACTCAGTAATACACCATTATATAAAATTACTGCATCATTTTTATCCATTCCTTAGTTGATGGGCATTTGGCCTATTTCCAAGATTTAGCTATGACAACCTGAGCTGCTGTAAACATGCGTGCATATATATCACCATGGTATGATGTTTTCAGTTCTGGAAAAATGTCCAGAAGGGGAATAGATGGGTTGAATGGGACCTATGATCCTAGTTTTTTGAGGAATCTCCACAGTGGTTTCCATGGTGGTTATACCGTCCTGTACCCCCACCAACAGTGGAGAAGAGTTCCTTTTTCCCTCCAGCTTTTGCTACTGGTCGACTTCTTGATAATGGTCAGCTATTCTTTCTAAAGCGAGATGGAATCTCACCCAGTGGTTTTTAACTTGCATTTCTCAAATGGCCAATGATATTGAACGTTTTTCATATATTTATTTTGTATTTGTATTTCTTCACTTAAGAAGTGCATAATCATCTCAATAAATGAAATAAAACACACCCACATGCACAAACATGGTGTTGTCTCCCTAGTGTAAGAACCTGAAAGAATAAATAAAATATGAAAAGTACAATTAATATTGTGAAAGGGAAAGAACTTGTTAAAAGAGAAAGATCACTAAGTGGGATGAGAGAAAGGAGAAAAGAAAGAAAAAAAGGACATAGATATGGATATAGATATAGACATAGATATAGATACCCACACAGGATAGCCTGGATAATTACACTACTGATTCCTATTGGTCTATCAAAAGAAACAGTTAATGCTTAATTTTTTTCTTACTTCTAAGTTTTTGATCAGTTTTGCATGTTTATATGTTAATCTAAACAACTAATTTGAAGATAACAGTATACAATATAATTACCACCATTGAATTCTTATCATCTTATTTAGTGAAATTCTGTATCATTTTAATGTATTTTGCTATCCTTTATCTCTTTTAAAAAGTGAAAGCAATTTTTAAATTAAAGGAAAATAGTTTATGTACTACAAATAGAATATTTTCAGAGAAGCAATGAGGTAAAAGTAAGTTTATTCTATTTTTCCTCATTCAATTATTTTTTATTAAATAAAAAAGAAATTCAAAAAAACAAAAAATATACAGAAGTTCAAACCAAGAAGATAGGAAATTAACAATGGCTGTTATATATACAGCATATCATTATCTTCAAAGTAGTTGTTCAAATTACCAGAAATAGGCATTCAAAACTGAGCAAAGAATACAAACACTAACTGTTCCTTCCAATAATCTAATAGTAGCACAACGATCTTAGCTATATGTGTGTGTGTATGTGTGTATATATGTATATATATATAAATATATATAAATATATACAAATATATATATATAAATATATATATAAATATATATAAATATATACAAATATATATATAAATATATATATAAATATATATAAATATATATAAATATATATATATATAAATATATATATATATATATAATATATTGATTTTTCCCTTCCTTCTTTTCTCCTTTGTCCTATCCCAATTTTTCTTTCCTTTTGAGCAGTTTCTTTCTGTTTCACAATATCTGTTGTAGCTCTTGGGATTTATTCACTCAGTTTCTTATGCCAGGTAGACAACATGATGTTTACACATGAGAGTCTGATTTCTTTCACTTATGAGTATGATCTCTACACACATCCATTTACATATAAAAACTTCAAGTTTATCTTTCTTTAGAGCTGAGTAATGTTCCATCTCATAAAACTACCACATCTTTTTTTAAAATTCCTGTTTAATCCATTGATATATAAGCTGGGACAAAGATGGGAGTGACAATGTCTTTTATGGTTTCTAGGAAGCTACTATGACAATCCTGGGTCTAATTTAGGAGTTAAAGTATATTCCATCTAAAACATTTCCAGACCTTCTTCCTGCGTTGTCTTTCATGAAGGCCCCCTCTTATTTATGGACTTGATCACTTGAACTTCTTTGGTACTGACAAATACACAGAAATGACAGTGATTCTTTGTGTTAAGGTAAATAAGTTAAATCTGAGTCAAAAAGATGCTTTGCTAGAGATTTATATCACCATTTAAGGTCTACCTACAAAGCACTTGGAGATGTGAGCTCTACCCACATCTGATTTCTGCCCCTTCTCTATGTTGGCAAATACTATTCTGCACATTTGCTTTTTCTTAATAAAACTTGTTCCAGCTGTGGCAAATTCTCACTTGCATATTTGTTTTTTTGGAAGACTTACTGACTGACTTTTTTATGCTAATTTTACTGAGAAAGAATATTCTATTCTTTAAGGTTAACTTTATTAGCAAAAGGAAAGATTAGCATTATATTCATTCTAACATCATCTATTGAGGAAAGTGCATCATTTCTGAGTTATTCTTATAAAAATGAATATTCAACTGCGGCATTAACTTTGAGAAAATATTAAATCAATCTACATTGAAGCACATATCATAAATTATTCTGCCAGTTTACCTCAAAGATATTGAAGCTACCCCATATAAAAAGAGGCTATTGATTGGAGAATATTTAGAAAATATGACAAAGAAATGCAGTGCCGGATCCTAGACAGAGTCTGGGAAGATGATTTGTGAGAAGTTGTTTGTGAAAAATCATTTGTGAGGGAACTGAGAAAATCTGCACAACACAAAGAAAGTCCATAGCAATGTCAAGGGCACCATACCAATCAAAAGTATTTCTAACAGCTATATCATGTTACAAAATTTTTTCATTTAGGCAACATTAAATGAAGGAGTATATGAAAACACTGAAATTTTCTGTTATTTTGTAAATCAAGTACTATTTTGGAAATAAAATTTAAAATACAGCTATAGTTATAAATAAATAGCTTACAAACAGGGTGTTAGGTAATGGTGCTCTTTGGTACACTAATCTAACACAATATCTGGATGATTTATTGGATTTATCATATGAAGTTGACAGACCACTTTTTGGCAATTTAGCTATGTTTTGCATGGAGAAAACTGCCCTGAATTACATAATGATGAAAGACTTTGGATTTTTAAGGTTAGAGAAAAACTACCTTCTTTCCCTCCTTAGCCTCCTTAAGACCGCTCAGCGCTGGCTGTCAAGTAGCTTGCCAACTCATGGTACCCAGGATGGGGAGAGGAACAAGAACAAATATGAACCCTAATTGTATTTTACTTCTGACTCAATTTCTAACCAACTGACTTAGGGCGAATTACTCAAACAGCCGTGCCTCAGTGTGCTTCGTGTTAACCAGGTGAAGAAAGCTGTCCTCCAATCTCTTCAGGGTGGGCTCCATACCTACCTCTTAAAGTCACTAGAAAAGATAAGTGAAATAAAAATCTGGAAGGAACATGTGTAGTGACAAATGCCTGTTAGACCAAATCAGAACAAGTACTTGCTAAATTTCAAAATGCAATGAATGTTAGAAAAACTAACAGAAAGCTAGAAACTCAAAATTAGTTTTGGATTGGTAGCACACAAAGATGTCTACTTTTAAAATACTTTACAAAGCAATATACAAACAAGCACAAATTAGCTTCAGAAAAGGTACTTGAAATGCTGAGTGAGCGAGTGACCCCAGGTAAGTGGTGTTAATCAGGGAATGCTAAAGATAAATCATTTTTTCATAAATACTATGTGTCTGCTGAAGCGATCCTGAAGGGCACTTCTTTTTAATAAAGACAAATGATACTCTTTTCTGAGTATCTGACAACTTTTGGAACTAGTAGTGAGCACAAGCATCTGCTTCACTTAAGAGTATACTCAAACCAACAGCTTTTCCAGGTTCTGTAACTTAAGAAGTTCTGCACAGCGTCATCATTGTAATTATCACTTTGCTTGATGACTTCAGCTCACTTCTCCTTTTCTTTCTCTGTATGTAATACAATACTTTAATCTAGATAAACTTCTGATGTCACAGTTCTATAGTTTTTGAATTAAAATGTTTCATATTTGCCTTAAAAAATGCATCCTTCTCCCCCCACATTATTGTTTTCAATGAATGACTATGTGACCATGTCATCTTTGGGGAATTTTTTCCATTGATCTTAAAAAGTAAACTTTCTTGTAAGTTTTACATTTATATAATAATGATATAAATACATGGAAAAGAACCAAGTATTTGTTGAAATAATAGGATTGCAAAATAGATACAACATTTGTAAAAGAGCAGGTTAGACATTGTCCCTGGACAAAAGAAGATACAGAGGAGAAGAAGCACACTGGGCACTTCACCTCTTTTTCACACTACTTATCCTATTTGCTGCAGGAAGAACCAAAGATCCAGTCCTGCTCAGGGATCTGGTACTGTATTAACACTTGTCTTCCTCACCTGGGGCTATTAAAGCTCATATTCAGTTCCCCAGTATTCTGAATATGCCATGGTGACTGGGGAAGCCATGCTGAACATAGGCATGGAACTATCTGCATGTAAGACATTTACTGGGGAGAATTTCCTCAAAAATAAATTGTTAGACAATTAAGGGAAAAAGATTGGAGAGAAGGAAAACATTGTACTTTTAGCTACTTGGCTAAAAAGTCAGTATATGCCCTTAAACACGCCCAAGACTATTCATCATGGCTTCATGTATTATAGCTAACTACTGGCAATAAACCTAATGAAAGGCCTGACATATTCACAAAGTAGGTTTCTGCCAAGGTTCTAGGGATCCTTGGAGCTCACAGGGCTGTCCCAAGGTGAATCAAATGAGCTGAAGCTTCGTTCTCCTTATGTGCTACTTATTAAGGTGGGTGGCACCCAAAGCTAGACAACTACCTTTGACTTAAGCCAAAGAAATGTACTTAAACTGAGACTATGGATGAATGAATGTATCCATGAATCTTCAGCAGGCATAATATTCTGTGTTGTAATAAGTGAAACTGAAAAAGGACTGCGGAGGGTGAAAATCCCTCCCCCATGTCATGGAAACTGGATTAGCCTTTCATTAGGGATATTGCCAGTAGTTAGCTATAATGAACATTCTTGGGTGTTTAAGGGCATACACCAATTTTTCAGATAAGTAGCTAAAATGCAACGAATCAGGTATTTGTTAATTAATAAAAAATAAGGAGTCTTCTTAAAATATCTTTTATTTATTCCCTATTTCATACCATAGATGCATTTCTTTTTATGCCAGTACCACATTCTTTTGATTACATCTTTGTGAGACTCAGATTCAGTTAGTAAAAGTCTTCACTGTTCATCTTTGTCAAACTTATTTTTACTTTTACATTTCAATGTACATCTTAAAGCCATTTTTTAAAATTTCTATGATGCAGTCTGCAGGATTTTTGTTGAAATATGATGTACATCAATGAATGGAAACATAATTGCTGAATAATATTGTGTGACTCAGTACCTGAACATAGCACATTTCATGATCTATTAATGTGCTGCACTATTCCTCTCATCAATATTATTCAGTTTTCACTACCAGACACATTAGACTCAGATTTAGCCAAGAGCACTGCTTATTTTGAGCCAAATCGATGTATGATTTTAATTTTAGTTTCCTACTGTTCACTACCAGTACGTGGAAATTAATTTTATATTGAATTTTAATTTTGCAAACATGTGAATCTCACTTGATGACTTTCTTAGCATTTCCTATAAACAACTATGTTCTCTGTGAATAAAGATTCTCTTTCAATATTATTCATATTGCTTTTCTGTCCTAGCTAGAGATTTTGTCCTTTGCAAAATCCATAATGCATACATTTCTTCCCTTGGTGATATTTCATTAATCTTTTTGACTTTCCTTATTTTTTTCAATCTTCTGACTGAATTATTTCAAGCAACCAGTCTGAATTCACTGATGCTTTCTTCTGCTTGATTAGTTATATTTTCTAATTCCTCCAGCCAATTTCTCAAATCAATTATTAGTTTTGTCATTTATACTACTTTTTGTTTTTATTTTATGCTTTCTATTTTATGGTTTAACTTCCAATTTTGTTTAGGATTTATTTTCCTGATTGTTTCAGTTGTTGAGTCTGTGTTCTTTTGTAGCTCAGTGAGCCTCATTAAAATTGGTGCTTTGAATTATTTGTCAGTTCAAATTCTCCATTTCTTTTGGATTGGGTGCTCTATTTTATAAATATACTTTTATTATATCATTGGTTTTCTTCTTAAGTTGCATGCAGCCATTTAATGTTGTTCCTTGTTTTTGTGCATTAGAAGAAAGTGCTGTCCTGGCCATTATGAACTGTCTCAGACAGAGAGAAAACTTCAGTGTTGAGCAACATCAGACAGGAGGTCAGGTAGAAGCCAGCTTGTATAATTACATACCATCAGCTCCCTAGCGGGAAATCGAACATTTAAGGGTATAGCATGTAAATCATTTGCCCCCTTTTCTTCCTTTCCTCTGTCTTTCAGTAGAAGCCTCAGTTCTTTCTTGTTTTCCTAATCCTGTAGAGAAGCTGCAGGTTCAGCATGGTGCTATCCCTCCTTCATCATTGGTGACTGCCCCTGGGAATCAGGACCTGCTGTTGTACAGGAGACAAGATAAAAGCTGACTGCAGCCTTTAGCTGAGATAAGGTACACTTTATTGTACCTGGAGAGGAAAAAGCACCGCCCTATTCTTACTCTCAATTTCATGGGGAAGAATCACCTCTAAGCTGTGTTTCCCTTTTCTTTTTTTATTAATTAATTTATGTATTGATACATTATTATTATTTTTTTTTGTCTTTTTTTTGAGACAGGGTCTCGCTATGCAGTTCAGGCTGGCTTTAAGCTCACTTTGTAGCTCAGGCTGGTCTCGAACTCACAACAATCCTCCTGCCTCAGCCTCCCGAGTGCTGGGATTACAGGCATGCGCCACCACGTCCGGCTTATTGATACATTATTGATACACATCAGAATCACATTCATCATACATCATTTTTATCT
>PVKA01004800.1:0-95710 GCA_004027165.1 Ctenomys sociabilis | reverse complement strand
TCACTGAGGCACAGTTCCACACTTTGTGATTAATTTGTGATCCAAGGCTGGGATTATGGATCTGAGTACTGCTGGGATTATGGGTGTGAGTACTGCACCCAGCCTGGGGCAGAGAGCCTGAATGCAGCTTAAGCGAGACAGACTTCCTCTCTGCAGCCATTGTTCCCACTGCTCCTGCCCTGGTTTGCTGCCCTCTGCCATGTGCTGCTCTGCCTTGGAGCCAGCTGAGTATGGACTCAACCCTCCAGTAACTGTACATAAACCTTTCCTTCCTTCATTTTGAGTGTTGGATATTTGTCCCAGCAATGAGAGAAGAGTTAACTGAGACAATGGCTCAATACAAAGTATCTTTTCATAACTATACTACCAAGGTGCAAATTTCTTGGATCAAAAAGAATAGATTACAAATTTATTCCCAAAACAGGAAAGTGTATTTTTAATATCTAGTGTTATTAACTGTTACAGTACTTCCAGATTCCCTTTCTCAGTAACAGTATATGTAAGTATGTTAAAAATATTTTTAGGACACAGAATATTATCCATCTAGAAGATGACCAAAAGTATATATCATGAGCAAACTTTTACAGTGGAACTTTAGACCATTAAAATTTTGCTGTGTTTTAAGAGATGAAAAAGCACCAATAGTTAAGGTTCCAATTTATTTGAAGAGATAAAAGACAAAATTAAGAAGTATTAGCCATATTTTCTATTTTATGGAAAAAAAAATACTTTAACTAGCATATCACAATCAGTCATCAAAGATCCTAAATCACTGATATTTTCAAGAAATTATGATCTTGAAGATCTTAAGCATTTTTTTATTTTAAAATAGCTGATGAAAGGTTTAATGCAATCTGAAGAAAAGTACACACGACTTAACAAAACTACAATTTCAAAAGTAAATCAAAATCTCAAGAGATCACTGATTTATTACACTCAAACCTTTCATGAAAACCAACCTCTACTAAAGAAGCTAGGAATATGTTGCTAAGCAGAATCTTGGTTTCCTTATTACCAACTGAATTTATTTCCAAAATAATTTAAAAAGTAAAAACTATAGTAAATTAACCCCAAAATTAATGGCTAACAGATTTAAGAAACACAGGTACCTTATGTGTCAGACTGAGGTCTGGATCCATTTTAATCATTTCCCAGCTTCCATATCCATATTCATAAATACCAATTAATAAGTTGGAATCATCTTCTTTGCCCCAGTCTATATCAAAATGAGCTGGCTTTGTGTAACACGGGATTGTGTACCTAGCAATCAGATTAATAATTATTGTAAAGTTCATGATTATCCAGTTAAAAATTTTGAAAAACACAAGTCATTAAAAATTTTAAATTAAAACACAACAAAAATGTTATAAAGTAACTCACTGCTTTCTTTCTTCTGGGTCTGAAGGAATGGATTTATGCAAAGGTATTAATTCTTCTTCATGGGAAATGACTAGCTTGGCATTCACTTGTACTCCTGATATTCGGAATGTTGGCCCCTTTACTTTCCCTAGTCTACCACCTTAATTTTTCAAAGAAAAAAGCATACAAAAATAAAAAATAAAACAGAATTCCATAAAAAATACACATTATTTATTAAAGAAGTAATAAAAAACTTGAAACTTCACCGTACAAACATTAGTCATTATAATCTAGGCAAACATGGATTCACATAAAAATATAAAGTGAGTAAATTACCCAAAATAGATCATCTATTAATACTGTCAGCTGTAAAAGTCTTAACAGAATTCTTTTAGTACAACTGATTACTAAATCTTACGTAAGTATTTCTATTTAGGCAGGTGAATTGCAAAATAAACACAAAGAAGTAAATGTGCCTCAAACCATTATCACACATGAATATTTACACTCTTTCCCTAGTACATACTAAAAAGACAGGAGAACCAAGAGTCATTCCTGACTCTTGTGTACCAGCCAGAATCTGTCATAGACTCTTAATAAGTAGATTCTATTGTCTTTAAAAACACAATTTTGTTTTCCATTTCCTATTACTTATTTGTAAGTATCTTTTAAGGCTGATAGCTTAAAATATAATACTTAACTCACTAAATGCATTCTGAAACTTTTATTTAGTTTTCTTTAAATTACTCTGATTATATTACCTGTTCGTTCTGTTCCTGAAGAGCTATCCTTTAAAGCTTTAATGCAACCATTATGTACCAATTCTCCTAATCGTCTAAGGTCTGTTTCGGACTTATCAACTAATTCAGCATCTCGAGCAATTGCATCTAATCTGTAACAATACAATTTTCAAGTAAATATATTAAATGTTAATGAAATAGTGATAATGAAGATAAACAAGGTTTCATTGTACTTCAAGATTTAAACGTTACTTGCTCTATCTAGGTCTTAACCTCCAGCAGAAAAGCGTAAAAATGAGGTATACAATGCGGAGCCATAATAATAAGTTCAGCTGTAAACGGCTACAGTTGACAACTTCTTCAGATAACTCACTATTGTTGTGGAATGCTGCACTGTGCTGTCGAGTTCAGGCACCTAAATTGGTTGAATGACAATGGAGTGCCCATCTTTGACAGGTGTAGACAAAGGAAGGGGTGGGTATAGAAAGGAAGAATCATGATGTGTGTATATGGACAGTACAGTTGGGATAGATAACGCTGTGCTTCTACATAATTCTATGAGAGGCAAGATTTGCACTAATGATGGTTGGACAGGATATTATGTCGGCTTCTAGTACTATGGACAACCACTAGGAAAATAACAAGGTAGAAAGTATTAATTATTGAATCTTTGATATAATCCAGGTATAAAAAATGAGATATGTAAACAGCTACACTCTTAATTTACTGATAAGAGACATTGTTATAATAATGTCTGTAAGTATATCATGTATGCACCTTGTACAATACCAAAACATTATGAAAACAGTTTGCAATGTATTAATTTATCAAATCCATCCTGTTAAGGTCTTAAAGCTGTCTCGTTGATATTTGTACTTCAATAAAATAAAAAATAATAAAATAAAATAAAAAAAGATTGAAACATCACTCTACTATACACTATGAATTCTAGTTTACATAACTGGAATAGTATACATAAAACCTAAAAGAATGTGTCAGGGAAATATTTCACTTAACATTCAAAGACAAAAAAAAAAAAAAAAAATTCAAAGACAGTAAGCTTAAAATGATTTATTACAAAACAAATGGTAGACTGCAAATATGATGTCTGCATACCACTTCTTAAAACATTTCCATAAACTGATCAAAAATTAAGAAGTTCAAAAGAAGTGATAAAATTTATGGGAAATATAAACGAAAAGACAAAAAGACCATGTTTTAATCACTTTATATGAAATAATGTACTGATTAACAGTTAAAAGTTTTCTAGTATCAAGAATTATTTAAGTATTTAATTTTAGACAAGTCAAAACATTCTCTTCAAAGAATTAAGAAAGAAAACTAAGATTTCTAAGACAAAATTAATTTTAGACTGCTTTATTTTCAGAAGATGGGCTGGTTAACAGAAAAAGAATATTCAAATCCCAAGAGCTGTTGAGGTTAACTTGGAACTTCAAAAAAATCTGTGTTGAGAATTTGAATTTTAACAGTCTGTGTTCTCAAAGGTACAATTAGAGAAAATATTCTTAGTTAAGGAAAATTGGTGTGATTAGAAGGTTAGGTTAATACTCAGTCCCACTTTTATGAATTAATTAAGAAAAAGATAAAAAAAAAAAAAAGTTTGGGGATATAGTTCAGCAGCACAGCATCTGCCTTGCAAGCACAAGGTCATGAGTTCGAATCCAGGTACTCTCCCGTCCACCAAAAAAGAACTAAAGGTTTTATAGATAATTTTAGAGATGAAAAATAGTATGAAGAATAGTATAAACACAGTGTTTTAAAAAAAAAAAAATCAATCTTATTTTGGTTCCTCTAAATTAATTTTATAGATGTCTGTTAGAAGCAAACTGAATGAAGTAGCTAAAATGTTAATAAAGAGAAAAAAATAAAGCTAGCAGTGAAATATTTCATGAGTGATTAATTTACCTTTCCAGAGGGCCACCAAATTTCTTATAGCTCTTGATAAACCTAATAGAAAATAAATGTGTGGTTTACATGCATGCTTCATTCTTCATTTAACAAATGCAATACAGAAGAAAACACTTGTTAATGTAAAACTTCGAGGCACTGTTGTTACTAGCCGAACAACGAATCAGCTATGTTATAAACAACATGCCAGGACATTAAGCAATACCAAGTAAGACACATAATCATCCAGTATGAAGATGCCAATGTTAATAAAGCAATAGAAACTAATTTTATTTTAGAAATTATGTTCACAAGCTCCAAAGCTACCACAGAATATTTGTCAATTCAATTACACCTCCTCATACTCCAAGTGCTAATAAAATTTAGCAAACTGTTTCAAGTCAGATATATGGTATTATACCAACAACAAAATATATAATTTTTGCTTCAGAACAAAGCTACTTATGGCACTGACGGATGAGAAGAAGAAATACCCAGGAAAATAGAAGATGCTTATTCAATTTCAGAAAAATCAGATGGTCATAAAAGCATTCTTTAACAAAGCTAATAACACATTGAGCTTTCCAGCAGGAAAAAATATGAAAAAGCATCATCAGGTCTATGAGTTAAAAGTTACAATGGATTGAAACAAACTCAAAATATAAGTCAACAACCTTTTCGTAAATTCCATATGTAAACCTATTATGCAAGGTAAGTTGCTATGCCATCTCCCTTAAAATATGTATAACAGAAATACATTTCATGGAAAAGTTACAATTTATCATAACTTCCTATCTGAACTTCTACTTAGCCATATTAGTAACGTTTCTTTTTTCCTTTAGGTGATGCAAATCCAGGCCTCCTGCATGCTAAGGAGCAAAACTACCACACATCTATAGTCCCAGAAATTCTTTTTATAACAACACTTTCAAAAAGCAGCATCTTCAGTGTTAAAAAATCAGAAAAATATAAATTATTCCCACAATATTGTTGGAAATCACAAATGCAGCGTTTTTAATAATGTATTTGATAAATACAAATATATCAAAATACACCTTTGTTATCTAGAGGCCATGCAAAATTGTGAAATATACTAATAAAAATAAAAAAGAAATTAGTGGCCTAACAATAAATAACACAAATATTATATGCCAAATAATTTTTTTCACTTATAATATACACCCCAAGAGCAGAACCACCTCATTCTATGCATATACTATTATCCTACATTTGCTTCCTCTAAAACTTTTAACGTATGAAAGTGAATGTATTTCTATATTTTAGTTTGGCTAAGAAAACTTTGTATCATCTTACCGCCTAATTTCTGCATCACTAAATCCTTTAATATTTTCCCGAGGGATGGTGCGTGGTCTTCCTCGTTTTTTTGGCCTCTTCCCTTCTGAGACTGAATCACTATCAGACCCAGAGTATCTCCTACTTCTACTGCGCCTCCCCTCACTTCCATTGAAACTAATCTGAAATTTGAAAACAAAAATTTACTCAGATTTTAGAGTAAAGAAGACTTTAACTTAAGGGCAAAGAAAAGATTATAAAAAATTTAATAAATATTAAACCATATATCACAAATACTTAATAAACAAACATCATAAGCAAATAGAACAGAGAAAAACATATTCTGTCAATGACAAAGAATTTACAGCCTTAATACTTAAATAACTTTTTTTTATGGTGGTAATACTGGGCTTTAAACTTAGGTGTTTGCACAGAGCTATCTCCTATAGCTCTTCTTTTTAGAGAAAGGATCTCACTAAGTAACCCAGGCTGGGCTCCAACTTCTGACCAACTTACCCAAACCTCCCAGAGGGCTGTGATTATAGGTGTATGGTACCATACCCAGTTTGAAAGCACATTTATAAAACAACATAAATACAAGTGGGTTTTTAAAATGAGCAATTAATTGAAAGACAAATACAAAACTATACTACTTTAGTGACTAGTTTTTAAAAATGCAAATTAAAGTGATAAAATAGAACTTTTTAAAAACTCTATCAACTTGACATCAAGCAATAATAGTCAACACTGGTAATGGTACTAAAAAATGGACACTTATGTAACTGGTGGTTACTTAAGGGTAGGTCAGTGAGTGACCCAGCAGTAACATACCAGAAGTCTTATACATTATTCTACTCATGCTGCCATATCACTTTGACGGATATATCCTGGAACTAGAAATGTGAAATTACTGACCAAGAGTCTTACATAATAGAGAAACAAAATGCAAGCTATATAACATTCATTAGAGACCTTACAAATTTAAACAGTGGAATGTTGAAAACCCACTGAAATTTTGTGATATACCAAAGGGGCAAAAAACAAGTTCCAAATCAATACAACTTGAATTTCATTTGGTAAGTTACATGCATTTTTCTAAATGAGAAGATATATACTATAATCTTCTACCTAGAAAGCAGATTACTTCTCACTCTTTTTTATTTTCCTTCTCAATACCTAAGCTTACCAGGCATTTGAAAGAAAAACAATGCTGAACAATCCACTGTATAAACATTCAGTTTTTTGTTTGTTTTGTTTTTTTGGCGGAACCAGGGATTGAAGTCAGGCCCCTGCACTTGCCAGGCAAGCACTTATTCCACTGAGCCATCTCCCTGGCCCTAAACATTCAGTTTTTTGAAAGTCTCTGTACAGATTCTAAACCCGTACTATGCTGAAGAATTGCACTTAGTTTGTATGTATTTTAACATCCTCCTGCCCTTCCATAAGATCTAATATAATAATATGATTCCTATATTATATGAAAGAAAACAATTTGGAGGATAGAGAAATAAATAAGCAGGCTGGGGAGATGGCTCAATGGAATAAGTGCTCCCCTGGCAAGCGTAAGGGCCCGAGATCAATGCCCAGTTCTGCCAAAAAAAAAAAAAAAAGAAAGAAATTATACAGTGGTATTCTGGTTCACAAACTTAATTCTTTCTACAATTCTTATTAGCATAATACTGCTTATTATTTTTGCTTATTACAGTAAGTATATGCTTGCAATTTAGTTATATATGTGGCTACCTTCTGGCCAAAAGCATATTTGGTTCTACTTCTGTAGAAAGTTGGTAGTGACACTGCTTAATCTAACAACTTACTTTACAAAATTGTAACTTTTCGTAAATACACCAGAGCTAAATCATACAGAATTCTGGTCAGCCAAAAAAGGTATTTATAATAAGAAGACCTGAAGAGTGACTCATCATGAAGAGCACTGGTGACAGAAATAAAGTAACAAGGGCCCACCAAATAGCTGAGTGGATTAAAGCACCTGCAAACAGGTGCAGGAGCCAGGGGTTCAATGGGCCTGCAGTGCCAGCCCTCAGGATGCACTGACACGGCAATGGAGGCTGGGTGTGGTGGCAAGTCTGATCTAGCAGTGAGACCCTTCCCTAAAATACTAAAAAATAAATAAAAATAAATGAAGTAACAAGTAGGTAAAAGAAGTAAGCTACAATTTGCTAAAGCGTTGAAAGATAGTGGAACTGGAGAACATAGGATGTCTGAGAGCTAAATACACACATAGTAAACTTGCACCCATTCTCAGACCCTTCATGACGTTGTTTCTGAGGAAAACTGGTAATAGTGGGAGTTTAGAGAACATGTTCCTCCAGGATGGTTTCTCTAACACAGGCACAAAAGCCTTTCAGACCTTTTCGCCTCCTGACCTGAGGTGACAATCACAGAAGATCCAATATGGTTACAGGAAAAGACAAACCACAGAACTCTCTCCCCAAGGGCATGGAGCAAGGTAATGGACAGAATGAGGTAAGTTTGTCATATACTTTTGGCTCAAAATTCAGAGGCCAGGGCCAGAGATACAGATCAGTGGCATAAGCACCTACCTAGCACATACAAAGAAATGTGTCCGATCCCTAATACCATAAAAATAAAGAAGCAGCCGGGCGTGGTGGCACATGCCTGTAATCCCAGCACTTGGGAGGCAGAGGCAGGAGGATTATTGTGAGTTCGAGACCAGCCTAGGCTACAAAGTGAGGTTAAGGCCAGCCTGAACTGCATAGTGAGACCCTGTCTCAAAAAGACAAAAAGCTAAAAATAAAAAAATAAAAAAAAATAAAGAAGCAGGCCAAAGTTTCAGTAATCAAGACAATCTTATAGCCTAAACTTGAAAAGTTAATGCAGAAGATATCAAGCATTAGGGTTTTTTTCTTTTGTTGAAGGATCCAATGAATGATAGCATCATTTTAAACTCTGTAATATATTTTGTCCATTTGAGCCTGAGAGTAAGCCAAAAAAAAAATGGAAAGTAACCTACAGATCAAAGAATAAGTCACACAGGAAATTATAAAGGATTCTGAAATGAAAGAAAATGAAAAAATGCATAGATTTTTAACTTGCAAAATTCAGACAATGCTTTAAGAAAAAATTGTAGCAATAAATGCTTATGAAGAAAACAAAGAATTCTATTCACTAAAAAGTTTACATGCTGAGAACTTTTAAAAATTGCAAGTAGAACAGAAAGCAAGGGACAACTTATAAAAGAGCAGAAAAACATGAATTAAAAACAGAAAAATGAATGAAACAAAAAGGTAGTTATTTGAAAAAAAACCTGATCAATCTCACTCTGAAAAATTCAAGGGAAAGTTACCAATGTTAAAAACAAAGAAGGGAATCGTAAAAATCCTACTACCAGCAAAGGATCAAAAGGTATTATAAACTAAGCCCATAAATTCAATTTAAGAGAAAATACATTTTGTAAAAGAAACTATAAAATTTACTCAATAAGAAATGGATACTCTATTTTTTATGTAAACAGAAACTAAAATTAGTTTAAAATCTTCCAACAAGGGCTGGTAAGGTAGGTCAGTGGACTAAGCACCTGCTTTGGCAAGCGCAGGATCCAGGGTTTGATCCCAGTTTCCACATGCCCCAGGGGTGTACAGAGCCAGTCCAGGCATGGTGGTATACACCCATAATCCAGCTCTGGGGAGGCTGAAAACAAGAGGATCATTATGAGTCTGAGCTGCATATTGAGACCCTGTTCCAAAATATATAAAAACAAATAAAATTTAAAAAAAAAAAACTTTCTTTCAACAAGTAGGGTGGTGGAAGCAGCAAGGACAACAGACATGGGAACTATGCCTTGCAGCATCATGAGAAACAGCCCCCAGTATACAGGTATGGAGCATCTGCTGGTGCCAGTCCAAACTTTTAAGAACTTAGACTCTGAGTGGCCTTTGAGATGCAGGACAGCTGCAATTTGTGGGCCCAGTGCAAGTAGACATGGAACTTTCCTAGAGCCATTTAAGAGCTTTAGTGGACTCTAGGTGGCCTGGGGATTCTGGGTGATTACTGGCAGCTCCAAAAAAAAAAAATGTCAGAATACAGGAGCAAAAGGAAATCTCAATCCTCTAGCCCACCTAAAACAAATCCAAGAGACCAAGACATGCAAGAACTTGGAAATCACACACCTGAAATCTCTGAAATAACAGCAACTGAACTAAACAAGTCTATCATGCTACAGAAGAAATAAGATCAGAAATAATATCTCTGGTCCAAAAAGAAAGGACAACAATCATGAAAGAACTGCTCAGTAAAACTAAGGAAAAACAGATAAAGAACAAAAAAATGATGAATGAACAATATAGAGAAGAATTAAAATGCATGAGACAGATTTAAACACATATCCAGGAAATCAAGAATCCCATTGAAAACTGGCAAAACCTCTCAAATGGAACTGTAGATTTTCAGATTTCAAAGACAGTGTTGCAGCTAATAAAAATGAAATAAAATATCCTTTAAAACTAACAAGGAACCAGGAAATAATTCAACGGCTACAAGATGATGCAAAGAAAAGTAATATAAGAAGATCAGATATCAATGAAGCAGCAAGAAACACCATAAAAAGACTATTTGCAGAAATACTAACAGAAAATTTTCCAAAAATAAAAAAAGCAAATGACAAACATTAAGTGCAGAATATACATCTCCACATAGCCATAATCACAGTAAATCTACATCTAGACACATAATAACCAAGATCTCAGAAATTCAGCAAAAGAGTATTAAAACCTGCTAGAGAAAAGAAACATCACAATGGAGAGTCCATCAGAATCACAACAGATTTCTCAACACAAACCAACTAATCAAGAAGAGCTCAGATTAAAGTATTTCAGGTCCTGAAAGAAAATAATTTTCTGACCCAGACTGATGTACTCTGCAAAACTATCTACCGAATTCAATGGCAAAATAAGATCCATCCATGACAAAGAACAGAAGAAATTCATTGACAACCAAATAACCCTATAAAAGAGTACTAACAGATATTCTAGAAAAGAGACAGAAGTGATCACAGCTTCAAGAACAGAAAGGAACCACCAAACAGAGCATGTAATTAAAAAAAGAGTGAAAAGGTACAGAATCTATAACAGGAAGATAACATGACAAAGATAAGCTGGTATGTACCAATTATAACTATCAACGTAAATGGCCTCAATTCACCAATCAAAAGAAACAGACTAGCACAGTAGGTTAAGAAACAAAACTGAACAATATGCTGCATACAAGAAATACATTTAATTCAAAAGGAAATTCACAGACTAAGTCAAAGGATGGAAAACAATTCTCCATGACACAGGAAAATCAGAAAAAAGCAGGGGGTAGCTATCTCAGTTCCAGACAGTATAAACTTCAAACCAAAAATCACCCAAAGATATAAAGAAGGTCACTACATACTTGCTAAGGGAAAACTGCAAGAGAAAGAGATATCAATTACCATATGCACCCAACATAGGAGCACCATCCTACATAAGACAAATATTAACAGGCTTGATGAAAAATCAAATGAGCAATAATATAATAGTAATAGGGGACTTAAACATGCCAACGTTACAAAGAGATCAATTAAGAAAAAAAAAAAATCAGCAAAGTTACAGAACTAAACCAAACTTGTAAAATTAACTAGGTAGAACTTTACAGAGAATGTTTTACTCAGCAGCAACAAAATGCACTTTCTTGTCAGCTGCACATGGGACATTCTCCAAAATAAACCATATATTCTTAAATACTCTCTTACCACAGTGCGACAAAACTGGAATTTAGTGACAAAAGAAACAAAACACTATAGAGACATAGAAATTAACAACTTCCTAAACAACCAGTGGGTCTATTTACAATCAAACAAAAATGCAGATACAACTTACTGAAACATGTGGAATGCAATGAAAACTGTCTTAGGAGGAAAATTTATAGCAGTAAATTCACACATTAGGAAAATAGAACAAGCCCAAATATGCTGCACTTCAAGCTCCTAGAAAAAGAAGAGCAAGTCAAGTTCAAAGCTCAAAAAAGGCAGGAAGTTATAAAGATTAGAGCAGAAATTAATGCATCAGAGACAAACAAAACAATATAAATAATTGATGAATCAAAGAGTTGGCTCTTTTAAGAATAAATAAAACTGCTAAACCCTAGCCCACTTAATCAAAAAAAGAAAGAAACCAAATTCATGCACTAAAGAATGCAAAGGGTAAATCACTATAGATCCTAGAGAAATTGAGATCATCAATACCTACTTCGAAAATATTTACTCTCACAGGATGGAAAACAGAGGAAATAGACTATTTCCTAGATAAATGCTAAAGCTTAGTCAAGACGATATACTAATTCTGAATAACCCAATAACGAGAAATGAAATTGAAAATGTAATTTTAAAAACCTACCAACAGAGAAAAGCCCAGGCCCTGATAGATTTATACCAGAATTCTACAAAAAATTTAGAAAAGATTCAATGCTGACTAGTCTCAAAGTCTTCAAGGAAAGGGAAGCAAGACTCTCAGACTCATTCCTGAAGGCAGGTATTACTCCGACTCCAAAGCCAGAAAAAGATTCAACTAAAAAAAAGATTACAGGTCTAATAAATATTGATGCAGAATTCCTCAATAAAATACTAGCAAACAGAATGCAGCAAATCATCAAGAAGATTATACAAGACCAAGTGGGATTCATCCCAGGAATGCAGAGACAGTTCAACATACATTTATACACAAATCCATAAATGTAATAAACCACATCAATAGAACCAAGAACAAAACCCACATGATCATCAGAGGAAGCTCTTGACAAAGTCAAACAGTGATTCATGATAAAAACCCTGCATTAGTGGTTCAGTGGTAGGATTCTCACCTGCCATGATAAAAATCCTACAGAGAATTGGAATAGATAGCCTATACCTCAATCTGATAAAAGCCATCTATGAGAAACCAACAGCCACCATTATACTAAAGGAGAAGCTGAAGGCCTTCACTTTAAAATCAGGAACAAGACAAAGATGTCCACTGTCTCCCCTCCTACTCAGTATATAGTTCTTGCCCCCCCCTTTTTTTTTTTTTGCATTTATGTATTTGATACGGGGTCTCACTACACAGCTTGGACTCCTAGTGATCCTGCTGTTTAGTGGCGTGTGCCACTATGTCTGGACACGGTGGCCAGCTCAGCATGCCCCAGGGGCAAGGCTGACAAAGGCATGCAGGACTAGGGATCAAACCTTGCACTTGCCAAAGCAGGTGCTTAGTCCACTCAACTATCTCACAGGCCCCTATTCGTATAGTTCTGGAAACATTAGCCAGAAAAATTAGGTAAGAGAGAAGTAGAAAGAATAAGGATTGGAAAAGAAATGAAATTATTATTATTTGCAGATGACATAATACTCTAGATAGAGGACTACAAAAACTACAAAAGTCTTGTAGATTTAATCATCAAATTCAGCAATGTAGCACGATTCAAAATCAATACCCAAAAATCAGTAGCATCTTTGTACACAATGACTACCCTAAGAAAGAAATTAGGAAAACCATACCTTTAACAATATCATCCAAACAATGAAATACTTAGGAATTAATCTCACAAAAGTTGTAAAAGATCTATATAGTGAAAATTACAATACTTTGAAAAAAAGAGACTGAAGAGGATTTAAGAAAATGGAAAAATATTCCATGCTTCTGGATAGGAAGAACCAACATTATGAAAATGGCCATACTCCCAAAATTATTATTCAGATTCAATGTAATCCAAATTAAAATACCATTAGCATTCCTCACAGAGCTAGAGGAAACTTTCCTCAACTTCATTTGGAACCAGAAGAGACCCAGAATATCAAAAGCAATCCTGGGAAATAAAGTAAAGGTAGGAGATATCACAATCTCATACCTGAAATGACACCATAAAGCTACTGTGACACAATCAGCATGGTACTGGCATAGACAGAACTGAGGATCAATGGAACAGATTAGAAGATGCAGACACAACTGCAAATACCCTTTGCCATCTTATCTTTGATACAGTGGCCAAACATGTTCACTGGAAGAAAAGATAGCCTCTTTAATAAATGGTACTGGAAAAACTGCCTTTCCACATGATGGAGGCTAAAACTAGATCCATGCCTATTACCATGCACAAAGGTATAGATCAAATGGATCAACGATTGAAATATTAAAACAGAAACACTAAATCTTCTGGAGGAAAAATGTAGCTATAAATATTGAAGACATAGGAGTAGGTAAGTTATGAACAAAAATCAAACTGCACAGGAAATACTTCAAAGAATCAATGATTGGGATCTCATCTTTTTGAAAAGTTTCTGAACTTTAAGGCAAATGTCCAACAGAGTAAAAAGAAAAACCACAAACTAGGAAAGAATTATAGCCAATTGTTGCTACAAGAAAGGACATCCAGAACATATAAAGCAGCACAAAACATCAGCCCCCGATTTCAAACATCCATTCCAAAACTGAGCATCTGAGATGAGTGAATATACATTTCTAAGAGGAAGAAATATAAACAGCATGAAAATGTATGAAAAAATGCTCAACATTATTGGTTATTCAAGAAATGCAAATTAAAACAACTCTAAGATTCCATCTCATCCCAGAAAAGATGGCTAATATCAAGAAATCAGCCAATAAAATGCTGGAGAGGCTGTGGAGAAAAAGGAACCCTTCTCCACTGTTGGTGGAAATGCAGAGGTACAAACACTGTGGAAATCAGTGTGCAAGTCCTTAAAAAGCTAGGATCGGAAGTTCCATTCAAACGAGCTACTACCGTTCAGGGTATTTTTCCAGAAGAAATGAAAACCTTATACCAAAGCAATATATATGTATCTATGTTTATAGCAACACAATGTATCATAGCTAAATCATAGAAACAATCCAGATGTCCATCAACTGAAGAATGGAAAAAGATATAGTATTTTTATACAATGGAATATCATACAGCAATTAAATAGGATAAATTTGAATCTTTTGTTGGTAAATGGATGCAACTAGAGAACATACTCTTAAGTGAATAAATCAGACCTACATGTGCAAGCATCATATTTTCTCCTTAGTGTGAGAACCTGAATGAGAAAGATGGAATCTGCAGGGTATAACAGATATTGGAAAAGCAAATGAATTTATTTAAAGGAAAGAGCTGCTGAATTGACGAAGGACAGGAGAGGCAGTGGGGGGTGGAGGGTAAGAGATTATGTATGTAAGAAGGATGGTTTGGACAACTACACCGTGCATTTCTGCTGGTCAACAGAAAGAAGCAGTTAATATTGTTTTTTTTTTCAATTTAACTTTTTGTTTTCTTAATTTCTTATACATTTCTTTTTTTTTCTTTAATTTTACATGCATATATCTGGTAACATGAATAACTGGTTGGAAGACAACACTATGTATTACAACAATACTGTGAAATTCATATTACTTTAAGTGAAAATCTGTATCACTTGTAATTTTTTAAGTCTAATTTGTACTCTCTTTAAAATTAAAATAAAAAATTAAGTCTTCTAACAAAGAAAACCATAGGCTCAGGTAATTTCTGACAAGTATTCCCAATATTTAATAAAGAAGTATTTCCAGCTTTATACACACTATCTCCAAAGCACAAACAAGTAGGGCGCTTTCAATTCATTTTAAATAGCAAGCATCATCACACCAAAGATATTAAAATTTAAAAAAACATGAATCTATGAACCAGTATCTTTCAGAAACACAAGGAGTCAAGAAGTACAATATAGTCCCACATTACAGGAATAATGTCTTAATTACACAGTCACCTGTTTTGCACAGTTTCTCATTCTTGGAAGCATATATATTTCCTCAAGTTCCTTTTGCCTTTCTTCCTCTTCTAATCGTCTTCTTTGATCTTCTGGAATGATTTCTTCCCAATTTTTTGAATTTCTTTCAGGTTCCAATTCAATGTCATCTTCATCCATATTTGCAAAGTTGGCAACCTAAACAATTACAGAATTTGAACTGAATAGATAATATATCTTTAAATTATCATTTTATTTTTTAAGCAAATAGAAGTGGCATGCCAGTATATGACAATAGCCCCCAAAATATTATCTAGTAACACTGGCACAGACCTAAAGTCCCAGCTATTTGGCAGGGTAAGGCAGAAGGAATGCTTGAGTTCAACACTTCAAAGGCAGCCTGTGCTACATGAGACTTCTATCTCAAAAAAGCTCCAGGAATATCTCAGTATAATGAATATGTCTATCATCGTCAATATAAACAAATATGACTACTATACTAACTTTTTTTTTTTTGTCTTTTTGAGACAGGGTCTCACTATGCACTTCAGGCTGGCCTTAAGCTCACTTTGTAGCTCAGGCTGGTCTCTAACTCACAACAATCCTCCTGCCTCAGCCTCCTGAGTGCTGGGATTACAGGCATGCATGCGCCACCACACCCGGCAAAAAAGGAAAGTTTTTTTTTTTTTTTTTGCGAAACTGGGGGTTGAACTCAGGCCCTTGTGCTTGCCAGGGAAGCGCTTATTCCACTGAGCCACCTTGCCAGCCCTAAGTTAACTTTTTTATGCAAAGCAGATCAAATGATTTCTAAAAACCATCCTTCAAGAGTAATTCCTTTGGTCCTGCCACCAAAGTTATTATTGTAACAGAATTAGAAGATGTTACCAGCAGCAACAAAAAATACTATCTGTATAGTATTAACACTAATCTACAGGAATTCCCAGACCAGTCTTTGAACTACTAAGTGCTGCAGAGTACTACTCTTATTTTTATCATAAGAGCCCAACCAGGTGGCACATGTCTATAATCCTTCTATTCTGGGAGGCTGAGATAGGAAGACTAAGTTCAAGTCCTGCCTGGGAATTTTGGAGCTTATTTTGAAAGAGAAACAAAACCATAAAACAATAGAAATCGCTAAGAATATGATTCAATGGAAAGCCCCTACATTCATTTTCCAGTACTGGAAAACAAAACAAAACAATATAAAACACAACATAACTGAGGACCGAAGCACAAAAAAAAACTACTGATGAAAACAGAGAAAGCTCTGTAAAATCTTAAATGTGTGAATTAGATTTCCAAAGAGCTAGTTTCCTTTTCAAGGCAATGGATAGAAACAGCAAACTGACTTTTGTGACAATAAATTATAACACTTAAAGTAATGAGCACAAGTCTGGTATACAGTAAGCACTCACTAAAGTTGGCTACTACAATACTAGTGCATTAAAACTTACAGATAACTTAATTCTACATAAAGAATATATTACTGAACACGTTTATTCTCCCATTAGTAAAATATAACCTGAAAGACAACTGCATACCAACTCACTATTATAAAGATAACCCATATTTATTTATTAGAATTTTTGTCAAATTATCACTTAGTTAAATTAATAGCACAGAGTTTTATTGTAGGAACAAAGTTAACTTAGACAATGCTCAGAGTGAATTGAAAGTCGATACACCTTTACTTCTCACCAAGATTATTGATAAGTCTTCTAACATCTTCCTCATTCAGTTCTTGTCCCACTACAATCTACATTCCACACTAAGCGATTTATTTACATTACCACTATCAGCTACGGACCTCTGTATCCCTATTGTGTGGTGCACAGTGTAGATGGTCCACAAATACTTTCTCACTGAACAAATGCCATGAATTTAATTGATGATTGTCATGGTTTGTGTCTAGTTGTCCCCCCAAAGCCTCATGTAGTCATGAGGTGGGCTTCTGGAGTTTGTGATTGATTACAGTAGCTATGGGTAATTTTTAATTTGCATTACAATGTAAGGAGGGGAGAGAGGCTAGCTAGAGCAGCTGCTTCTCCCCTTTGCTGCCACCATGAACAGCTTCTCTGTGTCATCTACCTCTCTGCCTTGAAGCCATGAAGTATGGACTAAAACCTCCACTGTGAGCTAAATAAACCTTTCCTTCCTTCAATGCTCAAGAAGTTCAGTTCACAGAAAATGCCTAAGATATAGAAGAATTCATTTCTTTTAACAAATAGCATTTCTCTAAGAAACCAGATAAAAGTTCATTTAAGACTCAACTCTTCAACCTTCACCTAACCAGGAATATATATAAGTATTAATGAACAGCAACATTAGTTTGACTTTTCAATCTTCTTACACATAATTCTTAAATCTACGTAAAAAACTCAAATAATAAAAAAAAGGAAATGTCTTTACTCATGGAAAACTTAGCAATCGTATTCATTTGGTTATTGAAATACTTGAGGATATGCTGAGCACTAGGTGCTAATTAGGCAACATCAGCCCTCTGCACCCAACTAAATGTAACCATTCATAAGTGACTCGTTTTCACTCAAATTAACTAATACTGGCTTGTCTGAAAAGCTTTTACACCAACATTTTAAGACAAAAATTATCTTGCTCATTGTACTCTAAAGATCAATAAAACACTAACTCAATTCTTTTCAATTATATAAAGAAAAATTAGTAGGATTAAAAAAACCTACCTTGAACTGGGAAAGTAATTCATCTCCTACAGTTAAAGGGCCTGGTTCATTTTCATGAGTTTCAGCCCTCTTCAAGATTTCATCTATATCCATTTCCTGTAATTAAAAGGACAGCATTATTTTGAATATACTTAAATCCTCTCTCATCCTGTTATTAGAATGTAACACATATAACACATCTCAATGTAATTTTTTTTTTTTTTTTTAACCTGGGGTTCTTGTTCTTCTCCTTCAGGTTCCTTAAAAAGTTCCTCAGCACCAAATTTTAAAATAGCTGATAACTCTTCTTTATTGAAAGGCGTAGAACTAAAACCAGGAGAAATAAAAATAGTATTAACTCTTTTACTATTTACACAACCCTTTACTATACTGATAGTCACCTTCAGAAATTGAAGAAGCTATATATAAAGAAGTCAAATGGGCAAAGTTTTTTAGTACATTTATTTTAAAATGAACTTGAAGCACAAAAAAGTTGAAGGGATTTCCTCCCATGACTATAAATTCACTATATTGAAACTTGGTGATAATAATTACCTTCAAAAGATAAGGGTAGAGTAACTAAAAGTAACAATTTTTGTTGTAAAATAACCACCTTGATGGAGCAGAACCTGTATGTAGTACTGTCTTCCCAGTTGTGTCCATTCTTTGAATCACTAGATGATCTAAAACCATCTTCTTTTTGGCCCTTTCAAGAATATCTTCTTCAACTGATCCCTTTGTAACTAGACGATATATGTTGACCTGCAAAAATAGGTATAAACAGTAGACTGCAGTAAAAACCATTTACCTGAAGCACCCAAACACAAGTACAGACTGATTCATCCCATATGGAGCTTTCACCTCAAAAGTAAAATAAAAGTTTTAAAAGCAAATGAAAATTAATGGCTGTCAGCCAGGCATGGCGATGCACACTTGTGATCAGAGAACTCTGGGAGGCTGTGGATCTTTACTCAAAAACATTACTGAAGTGTGAAGATCTTGTCTATTTAAAAAGTTAAATAAATAATATATATATATATATATATATATATATATATATATATATATATAGTTCCATAATTTAGAAACTAATTTGAGAATGCATATATTGTCTTTCTTTTATTTTCCTATATTTTATTTGCTTATTCTTGTTTTTAAAGTAATGACAATTTCCTTTAGATTGCTATAGACAAAAGGGAAAAGAAAACTTCAATTCTGTACCAGTTACACTTCAGTGTACCATTACTGTACATAACACAAAATTCTATATGAGCTATTCCCTAATTAATAATGCCCTAGCTATAAATGAAGCTTTCAAAACTTGAAAAGAATTTTGCTGCATAGTATATTTTTAGGTCACAGAGAGGTTACACAGAAAATAATGCTACTCTGTAGGAGTGTTTTGCAACTGAATCACCAGACAGGCCAGCAGATTTATAAAATGGGGTTGACTTTAGGGTGTATAGAATTCTCTAGGTTCATGGACAAAATACAGGCTAACAGATAGCATTGTACTACTTACTCTTCCAAAAGTTAAAATATATTAACATTAAAGTTTCTATACTGAATGAGAAATACTTAACTCTGTTATTATGAACTTAATCTATGATCAACAAAATCAGAAAAAATCCTAATAAAGTACAATTGTATCAATTCTGTCACTCCAGGGGATTTTAGTAAACTAAATTATAAGGCTCATCCAGTGATCTTGGCTGATTAAAACATCGTAATTTTTTCTTCCAAAATGATTCTTAACAAAATAACAAAATTTAAAAATACCTGTTTCTTTTGTCCAATTCGATGGGCTCTTGCCTGTGCCTGAAGATCATTTTGTGGATTCCAATCAGAATCAAAAATAACAACAGTGTCAGCAGAGGCTAAATTAATGCCTAAACCTCCAGCTCTTGTAGAAAGCAAAAAGCAGAAATCCTATAAGGAATTAGAAACATGTAGATACTTTAAATTCTCCTAAGTGATGACTGAATAACTTAAAAATCTTACAACTGCTTTTTGGAACTTATATTTTAGTTAGAAAACTGAAAGGAGGGCTGGCAAGATAGCTCAGTGGACTAAAGCCACCTGCTTAGACAAGCTTAGGCAAGAGCAGGGATCGTGATTCAATCCCTGGCACCACACGCTGCACCAGTCACACTCCCTGGGCATGCTGAGCTGGCCCAGAGTTGCAGAATAGTGGTGCATGCCTGTAGTCCCAGCTCTGGGAAGGCTGAAAGCAGGAGTATTTATGAGTCCAAGCTGTGTAGAGACCCTGTAACAACCAAATACATTTAAAAAAAAAGAAAACTAAAAGGAAGTATTAAATTAATACATAAACCTAAAGCAAAATCTTAAAACATAAACAGTAATAACAAACAACACATTTAATATGGTATTCATTTCTGGTAAAAAAAAAAAAAAGGAAATAAGATATGGAGCAAAAATTATTTAAATAAAAGTAGGTTCCTTTATTTTGACACAAATTAACTATCATTCTGAAAAAGTATAAAATTCTTGATTTAAAACATAATATATGAAAAAATAATATAATTTAGAACCTCATTTGTGAATTGAGCATGTAACTGAGTGTAACATGCTGATGATATAAGGCCCTGGGGCTTGATCCCTGGCATAATAAAAAGCAAGAAACAAAACCTTCATTTGCTAATATAAACCACAGAAAGACCAAACATGATGCTAAGCAAAATAGCAAAATAATTACTAAATGAAATTTACAATTTTAAAAGCAGTCTTAATGGATATTTTTTATACAATGTAACTATAAAAAAGATAAATTCTTTTATAGGTAAATGGATCCAACTACAGACCATATCCATAAGTGAAATAAATCAGATCTCTATGTGTAAACATTGTATTTGTCTCCTTAGTGTAAGAACTGGAAAGAGCAAATAAAATCTGAGAGGGGTGAGGGGAGAGAGGAGGAGAGAAAGTAACACAAAAATACTGCATGCATCAAAATCAAATGTTTTCTTAAAAAAGCTATTAAAATCAATTATGAAATTAAGTAGAATGGGAAGTATGCACTCTGCTTGGGTATTAGAAGGAGTTACAGCAGTGAAGCAATGCCTGGGCCTTTTGCATTTATTTACCAAGTGACATTCTGCTTAGACCAAGACTGCCCCAAATTGTTTTTGTGAAAGGGAAAGAAACTGCTCAAAAGGAAAGAACAACTGGGATGAGAGAAAAGAGAAAAGATAAAAAGGAAACACAAACACACATATACACAGGATAGCTAAAACAACTGTACTCCTACTATCTATTGTTTTATTGAAAGGAGCAATTAATGTTTGATCGATCTTGCATGCCTATATCTGGTAACCTAAGCAACTACTTTGAAGACACACATGTACTACAACAAACATTGTTTAATTTCTCATTATCTTGTTCTGGAACTCTGTATATTTTTATTGTTTTGTTTCTTTTCTCTTTAACATAAAAATAAGCAAATAAAAGCATTCTTACCTCTGATCCCTCAGCATTAAAATGATCTAGAGCTTGTTTCCTCAGCTCCCCTTTAATAGATCCATCTAATCTCTAGAATAAAATAACACAAAAATATTGCACACATCAAAATCAAATGTTTTCTTAAAAAAACTATTAAAATCAATTATGAAATTAAGTAGAAAAGGAAGTATGTATTCTGCTCAGGTGTTAGAAGGAGTTAGACCTATATTTTAGGGAAGGGTCTACAGGGTGTTCAGGGTCTCATTACTAGATTGGACTTGTGATCCACCTGTTTACAGCCTCCCAAGAGCTGGAATTACAGGCACGCACCGCCACGCCCCCACAGAGTAAGCTGTTTACAAACACCTGAAATAAACTCCATGACATAATATACTCCCATAATTTATAACCCACTTCATCATCTGAACTGTGCAACTTGGGGTCAGGGAGATGGCTCAGTGGAATAAGCACTTCCCTAGCAAGTGCAAGGGGATGAGTTCAATCCCCGGTTCCACCAAAAAAAATAAAATTAAATAAATAAAATTAAATTAAATTAATTAAATAAATAAATTGTGCAACTTGTTAAACTGACTTCCAGTAAATTATAACACATTTTTAAAAATAATGATTTAGTCCAGTGTGATTACTGAACCAATAGCATTAACAGTAACTGACAAGACAGTGATTGTTGAGGGAAAGATCCTGAGGTTCCTTCAGTTAATTCCAAAAAAAGTCCTGCAGCAAATTCTGAAAATCTGAAGTAAGAAAGGTATCACAGGCTTTCCTTAAATAGCCAGCACTAGTATCTTTTTCTTTGTGTGCCTCACGAAAGATATTCAACCTTCTCCATGTTCATTTCCGTCAGTGAAATGGATATACTACTGTACTGTACAGATGACAGAGTGGGAGAAAACTTAGCTGAGTACCTGACATAAGCTGAGAGCTTATTAAGCATTAGCTCTTAATGTTTTGCTCAGCACTGGTAAGAACTGGTTTAATATCTAGCACAGGGGAAAACAACAGTTACTGTTTTCAGTTGAATTATGATTTACATTTATTTTATAATGAAAAAGTGGTTATCAACTAGAACTAACTTGCCTACTGTGATACATATATTTACCTGATGGGTTAATGAATATTTTAGGAAGCTATATGCCAACCTTTATTATTATATAACATCTTTTAGCAGTTGATAACATTTAGTAACTATTTTTGATACAAATTCTCAGTAGACAAGTTACAAAAGGAATTTCTTTAAATCTGAAAAACTACATATAGTAATTATTCCAAATATTATAATTATCAATGAATCATCTTAATTACTTCCTGTATTGCTAATTCATCAACAGGCTAAAAATTATAGCAAGAGTAATGAGAAAAAAAGGTTTTAAAGAAAAACTGTAAGAATGGAAAAGAGTAATTATCATAAATAGCAACTGCCTACTAAATGGGAAACATGAAGGAATTTTGCCCAAATTATTAAAATTAATCAGACAGAAAGAATAAAACAAGTTTTAACAAAATTATCAGTTACAAGATTAACAATCTCCTCCTCCCATAAGATTAACAGCCTAAAATCAGTGGCACTTTTATAAACTAGAAATAATAAGAGAGAAAATCAAAATGTTAGCTCGGTTTATTTATTCCTGAAAACAAACCTATGCTTTAATTTTCATGCATTTCTAAAGAGAATGGAGGCAAAAATTGATCCTTTTTCAAGACTTTCAAGTAATACTTTTTTTTTATTCTAAGATCCACCTATATCCCAACTCCAGATTACGGGGTCAAGAATCCTCTCTGAATCTCTACAATAAGATTCACTGCTCCTAAACTTTCTACACTGGTTGATTATTATTTTGCTTTCTTCAGTTTACTTAATTTGTTACCACACATCTACCATTTAGATTTCACTCTCCTTTCCCTTGCCCCATGTTCCAGACAGTTTGTACACTTTGACCATCTTTGTACCACTTTGACCATCTTTGTACACTTTGACCATCTTTGTACCACTTTGACTGTTTCAGAAAACTTTATGGGAGAACAAAGACTTAAAATTTAACATGTAATGCTCTCACTTTACATATTTTCAATCTTCTTTTCCATCTACCTTAATGTACTTTTTAAAAAAATCTAAAGTAAACACAGAAGAGATAACAAAAAAATTACTCCGTTCTTAAACTTAAGAAAAATAATAAAGTAACTATAGTGCTTTAAAAGAAAAATACAAAAACCTGCATATAATTTCAAAAGTAATTCTATAAAATAAGGTCAAGAAATTAGGTGAAACAACAATGAAATACTTACCTGAAAGGGAAACTGACGATATTTCAAATATTCTGCAAGTATATCTAACATCCGCACCATTTGAGAAAAAATGAGAACTCGGTTGCCTCTTTCTCTTAGACGAATTAACAGCTTATCAAGCAGAATTAATTTTCCACTACTACGGATTAAGTGCTAAGGAAAAATAACAATTTACAACTGTTAAAAGATATAAATTATACAAATGTACCACTTAATACTTCAAATGCTTTCAGTGCTTTCAATTGAGATTTTAATGAAGAACAATTTCAATCAAGATTTTCCAAGATCTTTTACACTTTGTGATATGATATAAATTAAAATTGCTTCTGCCATTTAGTTCTTTAGAATTTAATAAAAAGTAATTTCACTCTATTTTCTGGCTGTTATCCTGCTTCTCCAAAAACCTCAGCCAAACACACAAAAAAAAAACAAAAGAAAAAACCTAAACTCCATATAAGCAGCAAAAATTAGGTAAACAAAAGTTTTAAGTAAGCAAGCATATATAAGTAGCTGATCCTAGTGTATACACTCTGTGACTCAATTAAGATGTTCTTTCACCTGATTTGTCTTCCAGAAGTAATGGGAAAGGTAGACTGAGATTAAGATGTCCTTTTTAAGAATATCATTTGCCAGGTCACACACTCAGCATAATCACTACTTGCGAATCTTTTTACAATTATGAAGATATAGGATCTTTGCTGGATGTTATAGATGACAGAAAAACTTGGTGAATGCCAGGCATAATGGCTGGCACAAACCTGTAGTCCCAGAACTCAGGAGGCTGAGGCAGGAGGAGCATTCAGTTTGAGGCCAGCCTGGGCTATATAAGTAGAACTTGTCTCCACAACAACAAAACAAAGGTGAATATTTAAATTTTTAAATATGTACTACAAAAAAAAGACATACCATTTGCCAGGAGCCCCTCTCTAAACATTCTCCCTCACTTCAAACACACTGATCCCATCATTCTTGCTACTCTCTCAAACAATTCTGCAAGTGGTCTTCACTGAGTGTCTTTACTTTTACTTTTATGGTTGATTCACTGTCTTGAATTAATTCACAATGTTTATCTTACATGGTTCTTTTGACTTCAGCTAGAAGTTGTACAGGGCCAACTCCAGTGAATAAGGTGGACAAAAGCACAAGTACACACTAACTTTTTTACCAGCCTCTCTCTTGGATAGCAAGCAGCAGCATGTACTACATTTTTCATTACAACACCTCAGTAAAGACACAAGAGAATGTCTCTGTAAGCCAGGGAGAATGAGTACAATGTGTCTTTCACTGTAGTAATTTTGTTAAGCATTCACTATATATTTGACCACATTTAAGAAACTGCTACACTGTGCAGTTTGATAGAACTTTTTAGGAAACTGATCATAATTCAAAAACTAAATTAAAGTTTTATTTTATGCAGGTTAAAGTATAATCAAAATCATTATTAAATGAAACATTAGCCAAACAGAATTTTAAATATAGTAAAACATGGTACACTTTTCAATTTAAACAGAAATAATTTATTTCAAGAATACTGCTCTATAAAGATAAAATAAAGTTTTCTTACAGCAAAGTAACAATATTTAAAATCTCTTACTTGTAAGGCCTCCTGTTTATTATAGAATTCATTATTATCTGGTGGTTTAATGAGGTAGCAATGGTTACAACATTTCTTTAGCTCCATCATAATGTTCAAAAAGCCTGAGGTACTGCCCTTGGAACCTTTGCTGAGGGCTTTATAATTTCTAGTTAAAATCCACCTTTAAAAAAAAAAAAAGAATTATGAGAATGGTGTTTACAAACAATTATTGAAATAAATTCTGAATCCATAAAGAAGAGTTTCAGTGCCTAGGAAAACTGCACTATCTTGCCATTCACAAGCAAGACATCCACAGGACTGAGCCTCATCCATAATGCGCAGGAATGTGTAACTTGTGAGCTGACCCACCAAGTACACACTGGAAAGCACTCAGTGTAATACAGTAAATACGGTATGGTAATTCTTTACTCCCTGAATCTAGTAAAAAGATGTTCTTCCTTAATATTTTTATAATTTTACTTCACTAGAAAATAAATGAAATTTAATCTTTTTCACAGACCTAAAAGAAATACCATGAATAAACCTAGTTTTGGATATACTATGTTTTTCTAATTATGTAACTTTACAGAAAACTTGGTGCTATTTTACTACATACTCCAAACTACACATAGAATTTCCTCTTAGGAGTTAACTTTTGTTCCAACACGTTTTACTTCTTTTTTTACAAAGTAAGATATTCAAAGGGATTTTATAATCCACAAATACCTGGTGCGTTCTCTTAGGACCATTCTTTACCACTAAGTTATTCAGTATCTGTTATGGTTTGTGTCTAGTTGCTCCACAAAGCCTCAAGCAGTCATGGGATAGCTTCTAGAAATTGTGATTAACTCTTAATCCAATACTGGGATTATGGCTCTGAGTGTTACACTTGCCCTGGGGCAAGTCATCTGCATAAAATACTAGAGAGCAGAAAGGCTTGCTAGCTGCCACAGCTGCTGTTCTTCTCTCCGCTCTTCGCAGTTTTTCACTGCCCTGAACTTCTGCCCTCTGCCATGTGCAGTCACTCTGCCTTGGAAATAGCTGAATATGGACTGAAACCTCCACTAACTTGGAGCTAAATAAACATTTCCTTTTGAATTTTGGGTATTGAGTATTTTGTCCCAGCCCTATGAAAAAAGTAACCATGACAGTATCTAAGTCTAAGTCTAAAGAGCAAAGCAGAAACTATGGACAATACTCAACACCAATAAAAGACAATAAAGACTAGATTATTTTTTCCTCTCCAAAAAGATTTTCTTGACCTTCTCTTAAGGTAGTATTATAAAACCACCTTTACATAAACTTACGGCAGTATTTTAATTACCTTAGTTTCCAAAAAAACACCAGGAAGAGTCTAAGCCCTAATGTCCATGACACATGACCAACAAGCATTCATAAAACCACAGAGACCTATGTCATCTATTTCAGCACTGCTCATTTTAAAAGAACTCCATAACAAAGTTAGAATATTATACCATCATTTTGCATTATAAAACATATGGCCATGAGTTAAAATGTAAATTTAAGCAAGCACCTAATGTATTAACCAATCTACAGAAAATATACAACATGTGTTTAAAACTATTCCCAAAAAAGTAACATGCAAAATATAGATTATGAAAAAATTCTGACATAGTTACTTTCCTTATCAAATATTTTTAAAAAGAGGAACCTACACATAAGAAGTAAAATAAATTGTCATCAACAAACCTTGTTTCAATTTTGATTCAGACAAACTTTCAGAGAAAGCACAAGACTATCCAGAACATCTGAACATTTAATATTAAACACAATATCATGAAAATATTTTCATTTTAAAATGGGATGCTAGTGTTACAAAAATCATTAGAGATGAGAGAAAAATATCTGTGGATAAAAAAACTTCTCTTTTGCCTCACAAAGTGAAAAGAAACAGGAGATGATGAAGTGATAAAGCAAGAGTGGCTATAAGTTAAAAATTAAGCTGAGTGACTATACTATAAACATGAGTTTTAAAATACTGTTTGCATGTGTTTGAAATGTTCTGCAATAAAAACCTAAAAAATTACATGAAAACTGCACTATATAAGTGCATAGCAGCCTATAAATTTTTATCATAAAACACAAGTGTTTCTGAAGCTCCAAGTATACTTATCAAGGTTTTCCATTTCATGCTACTAAATATTTAAATAGATATCAGGACCTACTGTCCCATTTGAACCTTGGAAAAATCTTACTTTATAGAGCATGCCATATAAAATTACACCCAATATGATTTGTTCGTGTTCTTCAAAAAGCAGAGGCCTAACTCTCTCTTCCTCTCAATTATAATTACCGACTATCTCTGGAAATCAGAAAAATCAGAACACTTTTAAAAAAAAGAAAAAATTCTTTATGATGTAAAGTGTATGAGACCTAGGAAAGAGACTAATGGCGTGTTACAAGATGATTTAGTTTAGTTTTTTTTTTTTTTTTTTTTTTTTTTTTGTCTTTTTGAGACAGGGTGAGACTATGCAGTTCAGGCTGGCCTTAAGCTCACTTTGTAGCTCAGGCTGGTCTCAAACTCCCAACAATCCTCTTGCTCAACCTCCCAAGTGCTGGGACTACAGGCCTACGCCACCACGCCCAGCTTAGTTTTGTCATCCCCAAGTCATGTACATGTAATTAAAATCCTCTGCCCCATTATGCCACAGAATAAAGCTATTCTCAAATTTCACAACTGCTACAACTCTAAGACTTACAGCTGGGGAAGGTGGGTCCAGGGATAAGGACAGAATATGGAGGTTATTCAGAATTTAATGCTTAGAATATATGTTTTATGTAAAACATTACAACTTACTTGTAATACTGTTTCTGTAAAGCACTCATTTCCATTCTTAAAATCTGTTCAACCTTGGCTGGAAGAGATTTTTCTACATCTTTTTTAACACGGCGTAACAGAAACGGCTCAAGCTCCTTGTGAAGACTTGCATAACCGTATTCTCTCCCTTTGCCATGTTCTTCTTCAAAATCTTCCCAGGAAGAAAACCTTTAAAATTTGAGACAATGGGACAATCACTAAAAAAAGCTAAATGTGTATAACACTGATCAAGGCAGTCATATAAAATAAGAGTTTTAGGGGGAAAAGAAGAGCTAAATTTAATCACATGTAAAAATCTGTCTACCATCAAGTCCATTTTACATGCATAAATATGTGTGTTTGTGTGAGTATAAAGCACTTGAATAAGTTGAAGTATTTTCAAGTAAAAAATTAACCGTCACTACTGATTCTCAAAAATAGTTATAGCTCTTTTAGAAAAAAATGTAATCTTTAATAAGTCATTCAACCTTTTTAAGTCTAGTTTTTGTTTTGTTTTAATTATATAACTGTTATTTACACAAAGTATAGTTACAAATTTCCAAAGAATGCACTCTAGAACAACTGCAAAATCAATTATTATAATTCATAACATAGAGCTTAACTTACATACAAAAATTTTAAAATTCAAATATAAATTTCAAATATTATCCCACTACCTTTCCTGTTTTTATTAATCTGTGTTCCAGTGCTTTAGGGAAAAACCAGTTATTGACCTTACTAAACTAATTGTGATCTCACTAAAAACCTATACATACAAGCATGATTACAAATGTGTAATGAGGGCAAGACTGATAGCTCAGCAGACTAAAGTGCCTGCTCAGAGAGAACGCAGGGTTTGATCCCTGCATGCAGTGCCTGCTCCACCCGTGAGGCATGCTGAAGGCAATTGAGACTGGGCAAGCTGAAAACAAGAGAATCACTACGAGTCTGATCTAAGTAGTGAGATCCTACTTTAGACCCTGTTCTAAATGCAGCATAAAATAAAAAGATAAATAAAATGTATAATGAAAATTTTTCTTACTTTTCTGGCATAATGAAATGGAGCAATGACCACAGCTCTTTGAGGGAGTTTTGTAAAGGAGTTCCAGTGATAAGGAGGCGGTGATTAGATTTAAAATCTATCAATGTTTTATACAGAAGAGAATCATCATTTTTTAATCGATGTGCTTCATCTACACCTATGAAGGCCCAATTCAGACCACCAAGGAAAGCCTTAGAAGAAACAAAGAAACATAATTACTAGTTATATAGAAAAATAGGATCCAATGTCAGCCTTCACATTTGATCTGAACTAAGGTTGCTAAAATGAGATGAATTAAAATTAAAAAACCTTTAATTTCTAAATAAGAAGTATTTCAGGTTTTATTAGAATTTTCTAATCAAGTAATCCAATACACAAAATAAGGTTTCTTTTGGATTAATTTAACACTTAGCAAATGGCATATCAACTCAGTTTTACTGGACACTGCTAAGAAAAAAAACTCATATTACTAATCTAGACATTTTTAATAAAAGATTTCTAATTTAAACACAATAAAGATCTCTATTAAAGTTAACCTGGAACAGATTTGACTCCATGTGTACGCCAAGACTTTGATGAACTATAACGTATAAACCTAGGTCTCTGACTGAAAACATATGGGTCTGAACCCACTTTGTCAGTTCTGGCCAATTTACTTGACTTTGAGACTTGGTTTTCCTTTTTAATACAAACAGAAACAGCAAATAACTTTAAAGCAGGAAAATTAAACAAAATAGTAGTTATAAATGTATTTCACACTGTGGTAGCTTAATCTAGTTAGGCAGCTTCTTCCTCTTTAAAAAAATTACACATCAATAGACAGTATCAAACTGGTTTCACTTAATTCAGGAGTTGGCAATCTTTTCCTATGAAGCATCATGTGGTAAATATTTTAGACTCTGCAGACCAACAATATGTGGTCTATTACATATTCTTTCAACATAACCCTCTCAAATATAATACTTTAAAACCTTTTAAGATGTAAAAACCATTCTTAGTTTAATAGTCTTATATAAAATAAAAATGAGCCCCCACATTACAGACTGTTGAGCCATGCATGCCATGACTTAAGTGATACTTTCACCCTACCAACATATGGTAAAGAAAAAACTAGTACATCAAACCAAAAAATATCACATGTAATACATACCTTATCCTTCAATAAAATTTCATAAGTTGTTAGAAGTATATTAAATTTTAACCGTTTGGTCTGGGGATGCATCCATTCATGAGTTCTTATCTATTAAAAAATTTAAGGACAATTGTAAGACAAACATTACCTAAAATAAAAGCTAATAAATTACACAAAAACCTATGCTTACATAATATAAGTTCTTTAGTCTTCCATGATATGTTAATCTTTCAAACATAGTAAATACCAGATTTTTTACTTACAGACAAGTTAATGTATACTTCATAAAGGATTCATTTAATAAAAGATAAATGATTCTTTCAATAAAACTTATGAAGTATGAAATCTGGAATTTGCTGCATCTTAATTGGGCAAAGTATAATATGATGAGGTACACAGAAAACTAATAATGAATTGAAGCTGTCAGACTAGAGAGGAGGAAATGGATGCTCAGACCCTGTTTTGTTTTTCTGTATACAGTCAGTTCTTGATTTACAAATACTGGCATGCAAACTTACACAGATACCAATGGACCTTGAGTTACCTTGGTAGATGCACACAAATTATGGAAGAAGCTCTCGTATCTCTGGACACCGTCACAGTTGTGTTACTATGTGCTTACTGCATGTGTAGTAGTACAATACAACTGGGGATTTACTGCATCTCTGAGCATGTGTTTGGATTTTTAAAGCTTTATTTTAAAGGTATGTTCAAGATTTTGGTGAACTTGAAAACACATCTGAATCACAAACATTTCCCATGATAATATGAGGTTGGGAGCTTAGTATATTTGAAATTTCTTGTAAGGGTAAGAAAGCAAATATATATCCATTTTAAATTACAATTCACATAGCTAAGTGTGTATTATACATCTAGTTGTGGAAAGTTCTTTTAAAATTAAAGATTACAGAAACAAAACAAAATAATCATCTCATAAGATATGTATGGTTAGATTTACAGATTTGCAGAGAAACAACTTACCATGTTTCTGCTGTTAATGTCCCCTAAATACACAACAGCATTCATCTGAGAAGCCCATGTCTGAATCTCCCTTTGCCAGGAAGTGAGAGTGGAGAGTGGCACAACTAATAGAAAAGGTCCATACAACTGATGTTCGTGAAACAAGTAATTCAAAAATGAGATCGTCTGTATTGTTTTTCCAAGGCCCATTTCATCAGCAAGTATGCAACTATTTCCTCTACAAAATTAAAAAAACAAAAATGATCCAAATATTCAAAGTAACTTCTTTTATATCAAGCATATGCATTATGTAAAGTTATAAAAAATGAATGTTAGGCATCATATATTATAACATTTTTCTTTTTTTTATTATACCATTTTTTCAATGAGCTACAATTAATAAATGTGAAAAGGGTGCTAGGTATTGTGGTGCAGAACAGTAATCCCAGCTTATTCTAAAGCCTCAGGAAAAAGGATCAAAAGCTTAAGGTCAGCCTGGGCAACTTAGCAAGGCCCTGTGTCAAATAAAATATACAAGAGGTTGAGGGTGTAATTGAACACTACACCACTGGACTACCAAATGCATGAGACCCTAGATTCAATCCCAAGCAGTGCCATGCTCCCAGCCCCAAAAAAGTCATAGTGCATGGAGTAATACAAGAAAAATAAAGATTAGTGTGGTACTCAAAACTTGTGATCCCAGCACACCACAAGTTAAAGCAAGAGGATGATGAGTTCTACCTACTTTGTTCAACCTGATGATATACTGAAGGACCTCTCAAAAATAAAAATAATGAAGGACTACAGATGTAGCTCAGTGCAAAGGCCTTCAGGTCAACATCCAGTACCACAAGGTGGGAATACTGCCATATTAGATCAGGAGGTTTAAAAATTAAATTTTTAAAAATTAGCTTATCAACCCAATAAATTATGAAAACAAGAGTGTAATTTCTCTCTCCAAACATTAAATAAAAAATATCCAGGAAAATAACACTTGAAAAATCATACCTAAATTATAACCCTGTTTAAGTAAACTCTCAAGAGTTGGGGGCACAGGCCAAAAATAGAGGACTAAATGGTTATTAGACATAACTAGGGAAGGAATAAAGATATAGCTCCCTGGAATAGTACTTCCCTGATATTTAAAAATCCCTGAGTTTTAATCCCTTGTGTGTGTGAGTGAGGGCTGGGGGGACTGAAGGTGACCAGAAAAGGAGAAATATTCGAGGAGTAATGTGGGATAGAACTGCATAACATTTCTTTTAAAACTGGATTGTACCACATTTAAGAACTGCATCAAACATAGCCAGGCATTGTGAGACACATCTACAATTTAGCACTCAGGCGGCTGAGGTAAGAAACTGTTTGAAGCCAGCTTAGGCTACAGAGTGAATTTAAAACTATCAAGACCCTGTCTCAAAAAATTGGGGGTGGGGGGAAACAGAATACTACACATACTAAAAAAAGAACTGAAACAACTGAACTCACATTTCAAAAGATTTCTTCCTAGTATATAAGTACTGTTTATACACTGTGTTCAGGGAACGTTTTCTGAATTCTGTATCTGCACACAAATTAAGGTGATTCAAAATATACTTACTTGCACCAAGAGTGAGCAAGCCAATTTAAACCATTGAGTTGGTAATCTCTTAATTCTAAACTCTCATGTCCTCCAATATATGATGGTTGCTTTTTCAAGGCTACAAATCTTGGTCTTTGTTTTAATACCTTTAGAGGAAATAAGTGTTAACATGTAGACTGTATCTAAGGAATTATACTGCAAAATGAAAGCCTAAGCTTTCACTATAAACTTTAAAATTCCATCAAGTCGATTTCAGATATTATATGATGCAATATATCTAAGGATTTACAAAGATGACTATTTTCTGTGAATTGCAGCAAGAATGTGGAGTGACCATTTTGTTTTTAAACAAAAAACTGAGAAAATAAAGTTCCTGTCAAAATGAGTCTCACATATTTTATAAGCAAAAATTATGATAAACTCAAAAACTTGAAATTAATTCATATCTATCACTGTAGTGCTGAGCTAGAAAGTAAAACACAGGAACAGATTAGCTTTCCTTACAATATCTGATTTTCTAAATATTATTACAAACAATTCAATTTTTTAATAGCTAGGAGTAGTAGTAACACCTTACCTTCAAAGTATCACTAATAATTTTTATAAGTTGAAGATTTCAGAACTATCAGCAGCAAGATAATCCTTGATATTCTGTTAAGTATGATTCTCTTGCACTTCCTTAACTTCAGAGAAAAGTATCCTCTCTACCTTTTCAAAAGAGTATATACCTCTAGTTTCCAAGGAAATTTTTTTGCAAAACCGGGAATTGAACTCAGATTCTTGTGCTTGCCAGGGAAGTGCTTATTCCACTGAGCCATCTTCCTGGCCCTTTTCTTTTTTTTCTCCAAGGAAATTTTTTAGCCAGCTCATCCCTCACAAATTCTATCATCATACCATTATCAGTTTATCAACTTTGTGATATAGTACCACTCACCAAGGATAAGAGTTAACCACATCAAAGATCACACAGCAACTAAAGGAACCTCATTTCCTATAAGACCTATGAAGTAAGTACCCTCTTTCACTCTGCCTGAAATCAAGATCCAAATTTTCTATTTAGGTTTATATTTATGATGCATAAATACATTTTCATTAATTGAAAATGACAAATAATACTCACTTTGCAATCTTTAAAAGGAGTGGTTTTTGACTGGTTCCTGCTAAAATACTCATCAATGCATGCCTGAAATTTTTTGGAAATGAGAGCTCCATCTTCCCAGCTGCATTCTGAGTATGGAAGGCCCTGCCATTTGCAATAATAGTCAGGATAACCAGCTGCTGACTTCTGGTTGGAATGAGCTGTGAGATAAACCAGGTTGTTTATATTTAATCTTATGAGAGACTAATTCTTAGTAAACACTACACAAGGCAACATCATTTACTTTATAAGTCTGTAGATTAGTAATAGGAAACTAATATATTTAATATAAATTTATGATTCTTTCAGAAGATTTGAAGATAATTCTAAAAAGACAGCAGAGGGCCAGTGAGATAGCTTAGCAGACTAAGTGCCTGCTTAGGCAAGCGCAGGGACCAGGGTTCAATCCCCAGTACCTCATGCCACACTGGTCCTGCCCCACAGCATGCTGAGCCAGCCACTGAGTCCTGGTGTGATGGCACATACCTGTAATCCCAGCAGTGGGCAGGGTGAAAATAGGAGGATCACTATGAATATAAGCTGTGTAGTGAGACCCTGTACCACATACCTAAAGTGAAAGGTAAAAATAATAAAAAAATTAAAACTAGTTTTACCCAAATCTTTTGTAACTAACCAATTATACGTTCCACTATCTGGTACTGCTTGTGTAGATCATCCGTAAGCTCTTGTTGGCAGTTATAATATTCTACATCTTCTGGGGAAGCATTTTTCAACCTGGAAAAATTTAACCAGAAACAGACTTCAAAATCTCCTTTAAATAACTTATCTCACTAAATACTATCCATAGCACAAAAGCTCCCATTTTGCCACTTAATCTTGTTGAGACAAGTTCAAGTAATGAAGAAAGTGACACAGAAATTAATTGTAATTTTTAGTTTCACAGATTTGTGGTTTATAATGTATGAGAGATATGCTTATGTGAATGTTATCAAGGAAAGGCTTGGATGGCTACTCCTAAGGAATCACAACAGGAGATGGAATATTATACATGAGAAATAGCTATATTAGGCTATCATTTAGTTCTTGGTTTTGTATTCCTAATTATCGAAGAATTCAGTAGACATTTTGAGCAATAAAAATAATGTGGTATGTAGCATATTTACCATCGTTTTGTTTCCTGATCTTTTTTCTTATAGTTATCCAATTTTTTCATTCCTCTAACATTCTGCTGTTTAAGGGTTTCTTCAGTCTCCCAAGTATTGTGGATATGGGACCATCCTTTCCATTTAATTAAATACTGGATCTCTCCTGACTCCTTGTTTTTTTCAAATCCTGCATTTGGATCCCCATCTGCTTCAACTGCATAGATGGTTGTAGTAGCACCAGTAGCTGAAAACAAAAGTATAATTTCATGTAGGATTGTTTCCTTTTAACTCAAACTTTTTAAGATTATGAAAATAAGAACCACTCTTAAAACAATTAGGATATAAAAACTTACAGAAAATTACATTACACATAAGCAAAACAGAATATGAATTTTAGAGCCAAAGAATTAACTAATTTAAAATGTTAGTTTTAATTTTAAAATGAGAGAATAAAGGTCAATACAGTGGAAAACATAAAATTACATACTAATTTACAATAATTGATAAATGAGAAATTAAGTTATGATTATTTTTAATTTCCAGCTTTTTTAACTCTAAAAAAATTATCTCCTACTAAGAAATTATAAGTACCTGAACAACAACTAATTACTTAGCTATAGCAGACCAAAAAGTCAAACTCACAGGTTAAAAATTTTCTGAGTATCCACAATATATGATGAGGTCAGGTGAGTATTTTCTGGGAAGAAGATACTCAGGCCAATAACCGAAGTATAGCTTTATAGCAAAGACGAAATTTATCCTCTTAGAATTTAAAAGAAAATTAGAGACACTTTGACTTTGGTGCTATTTAAAAAACCAAATAATAAAATATTTTTTAAACAATACCTCCTTTTCTCCCAATACGACAATCCATAACCCTTTCTATTGTTTCGAATTCCTCCTCCTCGGGCTGGGGCACATCTTCTCCACAGACCTCTAGCAGGTCATCGGAATCTGTTTTCATTTCCTCATCTTCCTTGTAGCTCACATTGACAGTTGCCTGGCGACGAGAACTTCTCTTATCATTATCATAGTCTTCCTCCTCATCATCTTCCTCAGATGAATCAATTTGTCTCTTTTTTTGTCCAAGAATCTTTTTCCCATTTTTTGACTTAGATCTAGGGAAGGATAAGAAAAAAAAAATGTTTTATAAAAGCATAAGCATAAAACAGATCTGCAAAACGATATTCAAAAAGAATATGTTCCATAACAATTTTAAGCACCAAGTCATGAACATACTATACTTACCTATTTTGCAGTTTCCTGCTTTTTACTTTGTTTTTTGGCTCATAATCTGATTCTGTTTCATCACAACTGCTCTTATCTCTCTCTTCTTCAGACTCTGAATCTGAACCAGATTGAGATGGCGATCCCGATCCAGACATTTGCCAATCCTCACTGTGTATAAAATTTATGAAGTGCTTTAATTTATACATGCCTACATAACTTTGGCAACTAATAAAACACAGAGATGATCAAATCAACTAAATTTTATTCCAACTAATATTAAGATTCACATTATTTATAAAAACTATATTGTGCTAACTTAAGGTCATGGGTTTAATTTTAAAAATTTTGCTACTAGCCTGCTCCAAAAATAATATTCTAATCACTTTTATTTTATAGTTGTTTGGAGGCCATTTTCTAAATTATTACAAAAAAGAGAAAGGATAGAAAAATCATAAAATGTCTAAAAAAATCCCATTCTAATAAAGGGATTAAGTATGTGATACCGTAAGATTTTCAGAGGATAAAATGAATCATATACACATTTATATCAATAGAAGTACCTAAGGAAATCACAGAATAAGAAACAAAATACCCAGTGATACAATAACTAACTTTTCAGAAACTAACAAAAGACATAGATCTTCACATTAAAGACATACAAATCCTGTGGGAAAAGAGTAACAAGTCCAAAAAACACCCTAAAGTGAATACATTGAAGGCAGATAGAAAAGTGAAACAAAATTGAATGCTTCTAAAAGAGAAAAAATGAAAACTTCTCAATGTACATAAGCTGAAAATTAGAAACTACACTTTTTCTGTCAAGATTTTTAGACAGTAAGTTTCTAAATTATTTCTATAGATGCAACAAATTTCATTTGCACAAGAACTTTTAACATAAAGTCATTAATAATGCTGTGGTTCCTAAAATTCAATTTAGCAACTTACTAAAGTTTTAGAAATACATAGATCTTTAAAATTCATTAAAATGTAGGGGAGAGGGTTATAGGAGATAAAGTGATATATTACAACAAACATTAAGGGCTTGTGGTTTAAATTATTTTTTAAAATGTCATAAATAAAGTATTCGTAAAAGTCTACTTTGAGGAAACAATTTCCATAAATACAAGGCCATCAGTATTTTCCTATGAAAGTAGTCTGCTGAATAAATAAAATCACATACTCTTTATGCTTTTTCCTTTTGACATCACTTGAGTCATCAGAATCATCACTGCTAGAAGAATCCTGTAGGGAAAAATAAAGGTCAGTGTCATTTACTAATTATAATTTAACAATGTTGTCAAATTTTGCTATATTTATTTACCATTTGCTTTGCTCATAATAGCATCTGTAAAGTCTTTTTGTGTTCCATGTTATATTTGTATTAGCTTAAAATAGTAACATTTTTACTGTGAATTAACAATCAAAAAAACTGAGTAATCAATTACCATTTTGTTCAAAATTTTTTAAAAATCTATTATCTTTGATGACCATCACTGGTGCACTGGATAGTTAGATGGAGTTCTAGCTGTTTATATATAGACTAAATTTCAAACTAACATTTTTGCTTACCACGAGATAGCTGTTTTGTTTTGCTTTGGCCTTGCAACAGTACAGGGGACTGCCAGGGCCATTATATCATGCTATATTCCCAGCTTTTAAACTTTCTGAGATAGGGTCTGATTAAGTAACTAACTTGACTAGGCCAGGCTCAACCTGTGGTCATCTAGCCTCAGCTGCTGGGATCCAAAGTGTGCACCACATTTGGCTCTATGTGAGTTTTTCTTGAATGTATCGTGCAAATGCATGTCACTAACACACAGTTGCTGCAATCTATTTTTTAAAAACTATTATACCAATAATTCTGTATTATTCAAGAGGTAAAATAAGGAATCAACATAGGTATCCATTGATAGGTGGGTAAAGAAAATGTGGTTTGACTCCATTTGATGACTGGTCTACAATAAAAACAAATCAAAATAAATTGAAGCAATATGGATGAACTAGAGGACTTTATGTTAAATGAAGTAAGCCAGGCACAAAAAGATAAATAGCCCACCTCTTATTTATGTGTGGATGCTAAAAAGTTGATCTTGCTAAAAGCAAAGAATAGAACACTAGTTTTCAGGATGTGGAAGGAGAGATGGAAAAACGACAGTTAAAGTACAGGAGAACACACAAACGGATACGAAGATCAACTTCTAAGATCCTACAACACAGTAGCGTAACTATAGCTTACAATGAATTGCTTCATAATAATAGAGATGACCGTTCCAAACATGCACATGATAAAAATGTCTGAATTGACACATGCTCCAAGTACCTTGATCTGATTTTTACACTGTATACTTGTACTGAAACACACTGTATCCCACAAATCTGTACTATTTAAAAAATTAAAACCAATTATATGTAAGTAGTCTGTATAATAGTATAACATTCTTTGTATATACATATATGTGCATAAAACATACTTAATTTTTCCTTCACTTGTCATATTTACTTTATTGTCAGTTTTTCTGTGATGGAGAAACACAGATGAATTTCCCCTTGATTATTTTTGATTCACCCCTAAAGGTAGAAATAAATGATATGTCTATACTTTAAAATTCTTCACACACATATTTAAATGCAGGTATCTTAAATTGAGGCTTTGATTTTTTTGTATTTTGTTTTGTTTCATTTTGTTTTGGTACAGGGGATCAAACTCAGGACCTTATGCTTGCCAGAATTTAGGCTTTGAAAGCCAAGGGTTTTTAATAGTTTCATAAATACTAAATGATGAAAACACACCTCTTCTGATCCACTATTAGATGAGGCTAGATGCTGCTGCTGCTGTTGCTGCTGCTGTTGCTGTTGCTTGAGTATTGCAGATCTCTGAACTGCCAGAATACTAGGGCTAGATTTCCAAAACTGTCAAAATATGAACAAAGAGGGGAATCGAAATGTTCAGAATACTGAAGAAAAAAAAAAAAAAAAATGAACTTATTAACAATTTCAACATTAGTACCCCTATATAAATGATTATTTTCTTCACTCATGTTATATATAATACAGTATCACTGCAACACTGTTAAGATAAAATGCTAAGCTTGCACTGTAAGAAATTCAGAGGACTTTTGAGTTCCACATACAAATGATTAACAGTCATGGGGAGGAATAAAGAGCATTATTAAAAAAAACTGATACTACACTATTACTAATTCTACTCCCAATGTAGTTATATCTACAGTGTGAGGTAAAGATGATGAACCTGTGTCAGAATATAAATCAACTCTGTCACTGCATACTGTAGCTGAATCCATGTTTTCTTTTGGAGGGGCATGGCAAAATTTTCTCCATGAAGAAATGTATATGCTGACTTGTATTCTCCATCCATCTTATCTCATCATGGAGTGATACTCTGACTAATTTGCCATGTATTACATGAAGTGTGAAAGGTTTTAGTTTATCTTCCAGCTTCTTCCAAACAGAACAGCTCTTACTTCCTTTTACCAATTACCTTTTAGGAAGCAAAGTGCTGATAAATCTTCCTGTTAACCATAAAATAGCGTCTGTGATATAAACCTCAAGAAGCTTCTTTATCCACAGGAATACACACTAATGAAATTCAATTTGTGCCTCAAAAGGAGGCAGAAAAAATTATATTCATGTGAATGTGTACTTTATACCTGCTTCTTTGTAACTGTACATTACTCTGGCAAGCTTTTATTCTACAGACATATAGTTACAAATTTGAGAATCACTAAAGGTAACTTCCAGTGTTTCAAATTTTTTCCTCTAAGAACTAATTAACAATGTAAGCCAATCCTATAAGCATACCCAAATTGATAAAAATTTACTTTGCATGGGAGAATATATTACCTCAGCTCCATCAACTTTTGGTGGTTTTGCTTGAACTTTGTTCTCTTGGGATGCATCTGACTCGGACTCTGATTGACTACCTGAATCAGATCCAGAGTCAGAGTCACTGCTACCCGACTGGCTACTGCTCCCATCACTACTGCTTCCAGTACTCGAGCCAGATCCAGAGCGTGAAGCTGATCCAGAATCATCATCCGACTGGCTATAATTTGAAAACAAATAGGTTTTAAATAAAACTCATCAAGAACTTTTGTTTCATTTCATTTTTTGAGACTGGGTCTCACTTTATAGTTCAGGCTGTCCCTGAACTCTATGTCGTCCAAGATGGCCTTGAAGTCATGGGGATCCACCTGCCTCAGCCTCTGGAAGTGTTCACCCAGCAATCATTTAATTTTTCTTAAAAGTCAATGGAAACCCCCAAATGAGAAAACATTTCATAGTGCACTAGCTATGGCCAAGTAGAAAAGAGAATTAAGCCTTAGACATTTATAGTAACTGACATATATAGTAAAGCTTTGGTTAAAGCCTAATCAATAACATCAAGATAAGGAGGAAAACCTACCAAGTATAGTACCCTAGGCTTATAGCAACTATAAACTAGGAACTCTGCAAAGGTTAAACTATTGCTATTCTTACAGTAACAGGCAAAAAAGAAATTTATTTATAATTTCTAGTTGTTCTCAAGGCTATATCTCTGTTGTATAATTCCAGCAGAGTGCAATTATAATCATGTGATAATAAAAAATATTTTACTTATTAGTGATAGTTCTAAGAAAATCCTTTAATTTCTTACGAATCCATAAATAAACTGAAATAATAGCAGTCTAGTAATTCTTTACTTAACCTTTATACACACACAGCTTCACACTGAGCTTTCTTCTATTTTTTTCTCTTTTTTTCCATTTCTAATTTTTGGTCCAACGTAGCAGCCAAATGGTCTGGGCTAACCAGTTGATCATGCAAGTTTTTCTTCTTAATCTCCAAGTCCCTTTAAGTGATTTTACATTATGAATTGTTGAATCCTCAATATATTAAATTTCTGGCACATACGGTAGACCCAGCTTCTGACATGACTTCACCTGACTTCATGAGAAACCACAAATACTATAATTTATGTATATATGACAAAATAAAAACCTTGTACACTTATGTAATTTTTTAAAAATTCCACAAGGTGGCAGGGTTACTTTAAGAAAACCACAAAATTGGTTACAGGTCTAAGATGTTAACATAATTAAACAAAAGTTTACAGAAAGGATTCTGATTCCACAAGTATGCACAAGACTACCCATGTTTTAAAACCTAGAAGGATATAGTGTTTCTTCATAGAAACAGTACACAAAAATTTGCCTGTAACAGGCTTATGCTACCAAGATTATTTCTGCCACTACTTCTACCATCTCAAGTAATTCTGAGGCCCAAAATACCATAGTGCCTACTCCAATTTAAGAAAAATTGACATTTTTGATTTAAATCCTTTGAAATTTTAGTAATGATATTTAAAAATACTTTCCTAACAACTGCTTTTTTATTACTAACCCATTAAGGGAGGAAAACTGTTCATTTACACAGTACACTTTACCCAAACCTATTCATGGGTTAGGTACTAGGGGACAGTGAGGTAAGTCCGAGCCCTTAAAATTAAAATTAAAAAAAAAAAAAAAAAGAAGGAAACCAACTTTGAGACAGTCCTATGAACTGACAAGTACCATTCCATGCTACATTTAAGACAACAGATTCAGATATGACCAAGTCTGGTGCAGTAATCATCAGAGAATATTTAGAAGAACATGTTATAAAACATTCTTCAGGTCAAAAGAGTTAAGAAAAAAGCGTATGTCTTCACTTACATTTGGGATAATTGTTCTTTATTTGAACATGATGCAATATACAAACATATCAAACCATCACATAATGTATCTCATATATATTTTTAAGTATGATTCAAAAAATAAAAAATATACAAAAAGAAATCTCGTTTTTCTTTCTAGACAGAGCCTTGCTAGGTAGTTTAGGCTGACCTAGAACTCACTGTAGCCCAGGCCAAGAATTTACAGTGATCTTCCTGCTGGGGCACTATGAAATACATAACTTCACTATCAGAATGATCTCAAGGATAAAAAGGAAAAAAAAGCAAGATACAGAACAGTATATAATAAGCTCCCTTTGTACAAGAAAGAATGGGGGAATGTTTATATATGCTTACTTTTACTGCACTTTTTAAAAAGCAGTAATGGTAGCATAGACCAACAACAACTAATATGAAACTGGCTAGCCAAAGATAGGAAAAGGAGTATAAGCAGTAAGGATGGAAATTAGTCTCCAGTTTTAAAACCAGGTAGTTTTATAAAATTTGGGTAGAAATTCAAATATTGAAAACAAATATACAGACTCGGAAAAAAAGAACTCTTATAAAAAAGAGCTAAAATAGGTGAAAAGTTTATCTTTAATAACTATAATTTTATCCTACTGCTACAAATGTTTTTTCTAAAATAAAAATCTGATAACTGAACATATTTTAAGTTTCAACCTTTCAAAGTTCAAACACTAAACAGGTCTTTCAGAATTTCATCTCTTAATTTTTCATTACAAAGTTCTCCATCTGCTAAACTTAGCAGCCGACTAATATTTTATCATCCTTCATTTATACAATGTTATCTCATTATGAAGTAGAATACTTGTAAAAAAGAAATGTCTCTTCATATTTATTACCCCTAAGGAACACAAAGAGTTGTCACTGATTTACTTTTCAAAATGAATTAAATCACAAACATCCATCAAAGAACAGCAATTTTTTTTAAACTCTCATTAGGAACTTTTGTTTTGCATTTCACTGCTACTAGCATCCTTGCTGATTTACACTGTCCCCCGTTAGTGAACAAGAAACGCTTGATTAGCTGAGATCTCAAAGTAGTAGGAGCAATTTTTGAAAGTTCACTTATACTCTGCTATGACAAGACTATTAGGATCATCTTGAGTATTTGTTGCCTCAGGCTATAACCCGAACATTTCACCAAAAAAATTTTTTATCCTGGAAATTACTTAAAATCTGAGTACTAGTTAGTCTATTATTAGTGGTCGTACAAGTAATTCAAAGGTGTTTTACTGCCTTCTTCAATTTTGTATCTGCATCATGACTGGTATTTTTTCATGGTTGAAAATGACATTAACAAAATTATGTTTGTTTTCTGTTGCAACATAAGTCTCAAAATAATACCATTATTACTAACACTAGGATTACTTAAAATTAAAATTTCTTAATTCCTTTTGACCTCAGAATACCACACCACAGTCAATAAAGGAAAAGAATATATAAGGCTCTTGATGCTATTCTTTAAGCTTTCTGCAATTTGAAATTCAAAAAAAATTTTTTTTGTGATATATAACATGCTTCCTTCATTAACATCTGGTATCATACAATCTCATCTGCAGGTAATAAATTATAAAAAAAAAGAAAAGAAAATTTTAAAAGCCACAGAACAAATGAAAAAGGTCAGTTAACACTCAATGCCATGAAAAAATGTTATCTAATATTGTACAGAGTTATTCTATAAATTGGCCAAGGTAGGCAGACAGAAGTATATGAACTGCAAAAATCTATTAAGATATCTATGAAAGATGAATGTGAAAAGAGTTGGGTAAGACTTCCTTAAGAAAGTGTGAGCTGACTCAGTTTGTCCTATTTTCCTTACTAGTGGAGACCCCAAAATGATGACCAACCCGGCAGCCAAGTATGGCCACAGTATGTGAGACACTAGTATAAGTGTTGGTATGTACCACCAGAAAGCTGTGACAGCTCTCAACCAGAAGTGCTCTCTTTCATAGCCCTTCTGATTTTTTCTTCAATGTCTATTCACATCAGCACAAGTTATTTTTTTTTTTTTAGCATAGAAGCAATTTTTTTTTTTTCTGACATTACCAAGGTTTTTGTAACACAGCTGTTAACTTCAGTGACTAGGAAAAAAAATAACATTCTGTCCAGTAAAAAATGAGATGAAGCAAGGTATGGTGGGGCACATCTCTAATCCCAGCACTCTATGAGAATGAAGCAGGAGGACAGGCATATCAAGCCCAGTGCGAGCAACTTAGTAACTTAATGAGACCCTGTCTCAAAACTACAGATTTAAAAATGGGAGGGGTGCATGTCCTAGAAATGCAGCTTAGGATGAATAACTGGGTTCACTCCACAGTATAAAACAAAACAAAAACAAAAAAAGAAATGATGCGAAATCCACCAACTTTTAAAAATACTTAACCTTTTAATTTTTTAAGTTTAATATAATTGTAACATTTCTGTTCAATTTTTTAAAGTTTGTATCCCATACCTACTATGCTTTATGATGAAAACTAGCACTTTAACGAGTTGAGGGTTTTAATAACTTTTTCTTCTTTGGATAAAATGACTTAAATGTGATCTTTCCTACTTCTCCAACTAAATTTAAATCCACCATACTCTGCACTTATAGTCTTAATTCAGCCTTTGATTTTGCTACATTTCTTCCTGCCTCATAACTTTGGTCAGAGTAGTTAGTTATCCCTACTTCGAAAGTTTGTAATGCCATACCACCCTCTTCCTTAGTACTCCTACTTTACTGACTTTCACTTTCCAAGTCATGATTTTCCTAGACTTCCTCCTCCAGACTACTTTACGCAGCTGGCACTTACACACACACTTAACAGAAACTGAGCACAGGAGTATTTTACTTAACAAGTATATCCCTATTTCTAGCATTCTATCTGACTAAAAATAAGCTTGTGAATTTATAAATAAATGACCGACACTATCTCCTCTTTCTATTAGAAAGGCATGCAAGTGCCCTGTTGGTTGCTAGAGGCTGCTAAACAGTGCCGCACTACTGGGTATGGAGGGCCAGAGCACCCCAGTTTTCCCTCAGCAACTGCTTTAGCCAGGGCCCTGGTGCACAGGAAGGGACAGGAGGGGTGGGGAGATCCGCACAAGCCCAATCTTACACACAAACTCTGCTTCTTTCCTCTAGGCTTTGCTGCCTCTACATTTCTTCTATTAGTTTTTTTCTTCATTAAACTCATCTAATTTTAATTGGTAAAGACTTGTGTATGAAAAACCAGAAAACTATGAAAAGAATCCATTTACCACAGTCACAGCTGCCTAAGTCTGTGTATCACCAGTTCCTATGGATGGGGCATACAGTTCAGCACACAAATCATCTTCCCTAAATAAATAGCTAATACATAAAAATTTCATTCACTTATTTTATCTGGTTGGGTATTATGGACCTTTCTCTTTTATTTTTCACTTAAAATTTAAATCATGACTCAGTTTACAAAATATCTTTATATTATGTCCCATTTTATCCTTACAATAAAAACTGTCCTTAAAGATGTATGTAATGAAGGAGTTTTCTTAAACCCTTTTCAGAGGTGGCCTTTCTAGGAATCCAGCAATGAGGACAAAGTAATGTTCTTAATTCTATATGTAGCCAAATTCTTAGTTCCAATCCAATTTCAATCTTGTCCTTTAAGTCTCTTATCCTGTACCTCAGAAACATATGCCAGTGCTGCCCTGTTTATTCAGCTTCTGTTCTGCCTTTGTGTTCCTTTTTGTTTCTCAAACACACAAGCCTGGCTAGGATACATGATGCTCACTATATGGAGTCAAACGTGAGGTGGCTCATCTTAATTCTCTTCCTCATTCTCATCTCTTTTGGTGGCTAAAACTGACAAAATTATGTTAAAGCCAACAGAACTGTCCCACACTGGCCAGGGCATCTGCATAACTTAAAGGGTAATGCTCACAGTGAAAAAGAACTGCAGCTGAGGCCCTGTGTTTGAGTCTCTCTTATAACACTTTGTTTCTCAACTAATGCATAATGCTGCTTTTATTCAGTGAACATTTTCAAAAGTATATACATAATTTAAACTCACTTGTTCATCTCCACTAACAAAGGTAAGAAAATTCCTATAGGTTTTCTACTAAAGACACAAAGCTATGAAGAAAAATAAATGTTCACGTGTAGTTAAATAAAGATGAATGAATTCCTGACTGAGTAGCTAGAGGAGGTTGAAATGGAATTTGGGGCAGAACATAATGGAAGGAGGGATTCCAAAAAGCAAAGGCACATGCACCCCTGGACTTTTCCTTATCTGGAGAACACTGCTTCTTAGAAGCAACTCCTTTAAGTCTACTCAAAACTATGTTCATCATGTTGCCACCTATTTCCCTAGACACAGGTTAATATTTCTACTGCCAATATTTTATTACCAATTTCTTCACAATATAGCAATTCTTTACATGTGTTTGCCTCTCTCAGTGAACTTCTAAATTTTATTAAGCTGAGAAATTTTATAGACCATCATCTGTCATCCACTTCAACATGACAGAAGAAACAGCATAGAAAGCCACAGGCAATGAGTAAGTGCTAAATATTAGAACTGGCAAAAGGCCCACAATGGCTTTCAAACTTTCCGCATAACTACCTACTCATGAACACATTATAGAATATAAACAGCAATGTAATTAAAACAAAAGCTTAATAAAATAATGTAAGGGCCGGGGAGATGGCTCAGTGGAATAAGTGCTTCCCTGGCAAGCACAAGAGCATGAGTTCAATTCCTAGTTTTGCCAAAATAAATAAAAATAATGTAAATTGTAACTATAGGCAGCCTGCTTGAAAACCAGGCCTTACTACTGCTATTATATGCTGATCACAAAATTTAACTTGTTTGAGCATCCTGAACAACACTGTGTTACATTCTTTTTTTAAAATATCCTATCTGGGCATAGTGGTGCACACTTATTATCCTAGCACTCAGAGGCTAAAGCAGGAAGATTGCAGAGAGTTTGGGGCCAGCCTGAGCTTCATAGTTTAAGAAGGCCAGCCTATTCAGTGCAAAGACCTAGGTTCAATTCTCAGTACTACAAAAATATTTAAAAAATAAAATACACCATCATTGTTATTACTCTAAAATCTCAAACTGAAAATATAACAAGAAAGTTGCTAAAATGTCTGGCTGGAATACTAGCTGTTAGCATGACTAACTTCAAAGGTGATTTATTTGGGTTATTGATTTAGAACCAGAGGTAGATTCAGAATATTTTAAATATTCTCTAGTAAGAATTCAGGGGATAATTAGATGAAAGTAGGGCTTTTTACACATAGATTTAAGTCATAGAGAAACTTTTTATCATAATTTACTACAATATCAAAGGCATGAAAAAAAGAAAACCTCAAATCCTACAACAACCAGGTAAAGTTTATTAACTCCTTGCCCATCAATGCTACCCATCATGTTAAGAGTCTAACACACACAAATTATATTTCAAATAATCAAGAAGGAAAAACAAAACAATCCAAGAGGGGTAGGGTAGCGTGTGGTCCAGGATCAAACAGACCATCATAAGATAAAATGTGCTAAAGACGGGAATGTACTTTAGGGTTCACTTAATTACCATTATCATATGCTTGAAATGATCCCTAATATTTAAGTTATTACAATTAATGCCTCCATTTCAAAGTTCAGCATGCATATAACCCCTGCACTCTGGGAGGCTGAGGCATGAGAATGGCAAGCTCCAGCGTAGCCTGGACAATTTAGAAAGACCTTGTCTCATGCACACACACATACATACACACATATACATATACATACACATACACACACACACACCAAAAAGGAAAGAAAATTTCTTAAAAGGGTAGGGGATATAACTCAGGACAGAGGCTCAAGTGTCAATTTAAGTACTAAATAGATTATTCATGTTTCTTTAAAGTTTTTAAATTACATGTTCTTAAATTTAACAAATATTGAAAAAAAACTTCCAAGCACTGTGTAATTTTTAAGAAAACTCTATATAATTTCATTTTTCATCACAGTGCAAATAGCCACAGAGGATGTGGCATATAAAGAAAAACAAACTCTAGGGAGCTGGGGATACAGCTCAATGGTGCCTGCCTGGCAAGTGTAAGGTCCTGAGTTTGATCCCTGATTCCACCAAAAAAAAGAAAGAAAAGAACTCAACCTATTCTTATTAAAAAAGAAAAATGTGACCTAGTGATACCTCAATGTTCATTAAGTGGTTCCAGAATATGCATTCAGCACTGAAAACAAATACAAAACAAACTGGGTTTAGAAAGCATGAGATGCAGGTGACACCAGAAAGTTCAGGCTTGTATGTTCAGTACCAAACAAATGAGTAACAGGACAAAATGTTCTTGTCAAAATTCACCAAATACCAAATTCAGTGAGTGAAAGTATTTAAGTGCCAAGGCATTCACTGTATGAGCTATATAGTGCATTAAATAAGCTACTGGTAATTAGGTAAATTTTTTGATATAAAACACATTCTAAAACCAAGATAGAGAGGATTACTCGAACTTCTAGTGTCCATTTATATCGTTAATAGTAATTATTAAACTTTCTTGCCAAAACTTCCTCCTTTCACTAATGCAATTCCGTGTATAGTCCATTTCAAACTGAAAAAAAAAAACTGTAGATGTTGCATCAAATGACAGCAACTTTAAGTTAGACAAGGTGGCATATACCCATCATAGTAGCAGCCTTTCAAGAGACTAGGGTAGGAGAATTTCAAATTTGAGCTCAGCCTGTACCACTTAGCAACTCAGCGAGACAGGCTAAAAATAAGGAGCAGGAGATGGCTGAGGATATAGCTCAATTAAGTCCTTGGCTTCAATCTCTAGTGCTAAAAAAAAAATCATCATCATCACCATCATCATCATCATCAATCTTAGGTGAAAAACAGTAATTCTTGTTTTAGACTTGAGAGGACTCAGACTATACCATCACTGTTTCTGCTGATCCCCTGCCTCTACTTTTAAACTCTGAAATACAGCATTCATTATCTTCTACTAACATCATCTACCTCAGTATTAAATTACTCTGCTTTTTGCCTAAGTCTATTGAAATACCTTATCATCCCAAGAGCCACATTATCAAGACAACTTTTAATACATATAAAATTCATTATTACCAGGGATTTAAATGATCCTGAAACAAAGAAAATCAAACTTTTAATATCATCATTAACATGGAGGTCAACCATTTTCCTTATTACCAATCTTCTATATTAGAACTACATAGATTTTTGTATCTGTTTATCATGTCTACATGACACACCTATCTGTGAAGGTTACCTTAGAGAAACTGGAATTTTAAACATTCTATGGAATCTACCACATTAAGTAGTTTATCAATCATCTTAAATTCTACAGACAAACTATTTCTGAAGTAACCGCAGAGCTGAGAAGTACCTACTAAAAGTCATTTCATTTGAAAGAGTACCCCACTATTCTGGTGTTTTATGCCTCAGCCCTGAGAGATAGTACAGATATTTCCAGAAGTTTCCACTAAGTGGACAGAAGTCTGTATCCACAACTTTGTATTTTCACCTCAGTAGTAATTCTGATCTTATATAATCTACCTACCAAAGAAACCTTTGAGTGTAGTTTTTTACTTAATGATTTCTGAGCAAGCAGTCACACCACTACAGTGACAGGTAATAATGTAATTTCCATTATAAATATCAATTGTGTCCTTTTTAATAAGTTGGTCTTGGTATAATAGCTTCTGAGGGTCTCTCCCTAAAAGTAGTACTTCTGACAATACATTCAGCAACAAAAACAGAAACAAAATACTTACAACAGGTATCTCTGCAGCTTTTCTTTTTTAATTCTACTACACTTCCTTATTTCTTTCTTCCACCTGATGATCACATAAAGCTTGAGCATAACACTTAATAAACTTCAGCAGGAAGAACTGCAAATCTAAGATGTCCAATACATATTGTTCTCCAGATTTACAGATGACTAGGAGGCAACACCTTTCATTCTTATCACTCACCTGAATATATATCAACTGTTCCTTTCCTCTGAAAGATGTTATTTTCTTTACTCACCATTATGATTAGAAAAATTAAAAGTGGTTCATGAAAATTTTCCATATTGCTCATCACTCCAGTAACTTACCAAGTTCTGTTCTCTTTTATTTTACTTGCATGCCTATATGGCTTCATAAATCTCAACAAACTTAACTGATTTTATATATAAAGTGTTCCTTGGTCATTACCTATAGATTATAATAATCATTAAAAAAACTTAAACCAGAGGTTCCATTCGACTCAGCTATTCCTTCTTGGTTGTTTCCCAAAATAATTAAAAGCATCATAGCACAGCAATATATGCACAGTTTGTACCAGCCACATCTTGGAACAGCCCAAATGTCCATCAACCAATGAATCAAAAGAAGTTGTGGGGGGGTTTTATACAATGGAGTACTACTCAGCCATAAAGTAGAACGAGCTTGACACATTTGTAGGTAAATGTGTGTGCCTTGAGACCATGTGTGTGCCTTGAGACCATACTCTTTAAGTGAAATGAATGACACATTTAAATACCACATTGTTTTTCAGGCATGAGAAACCAAAAGAGCAAATAAGGACCAAAATGTATAATATATATTGGGAAATGGGAAGCAAATGTTCAAATGAGAAGGGGAACAAAAGGAGGGGAAGTGAAAAAGGAAAGAACAGACAAGAGAAAAGAAGGAAAACATGGAAATAAAACTTTTGTAAATAAGGAGAGAAAAGTGTCGAAGGGACGAGAGGGGAATGGAAAAAGCAAGATATATCATATACAGGTAAAAATTCCCTATGATGAATGTTACCATTTGGTATACCTAAAAGGTACTAATATAATGTTTAATCCCCAACTCCAAATCATTCTCAAGGCTAATTTACAACACTGAGGATGATCTAGGGCAAATAAATTACCTATAGAGCACTAGGGTGAAGGATAAATGATTCTATTCATTTGTCAAAACTCACATATCCATACAGCAGATAAAACATGTATGTGGAGATCCTACATTGAATACAGATGAAATCTACCCTTATGGCAGTTACCTGGAAGAGGTTAGGGGAAGTGAGTAACTTGACCAGAAGGTGGAAGGCTGCATACAAAAGTATAATGCATACACGTAGTCTACTTATTTCACCTGGGGACATAGCCTAAAAATTCTAAAACTGCTTTACACAGATACTAGGATGAATTTATGAGCACAAGGTTGGTAGATGACAGAAATCAGTTTCTCACTGCTGCACATGCAGGTTATAAAACAGCAAGCCAATGACTGGTATAAACTCTGTAATGTTGGATTTCAACAGGACACATAAGGACAAAATTGTGTTTGCTTTAATCTGAATATAGATGGAGAGATGCAGAAATAATGAAAAATGTAGATACATACAGTTTAATATGTATATAAATCTATTACTTAGTTCTGGCTCGCTGAGAGGGTGTAGAATACTTGAGTAGCAATGAACACATCCAACATTCAAATCTTGGTTTCAGTAACATTCTACAAATCTACAATCTTTGAAGAGTAGTTGATTCTAATGCAAAAGGATTAGAAGCTGGGATTGATGCATCCCTGAAATCCCAACACTGGGGTGAGGAGGGGGGCATAAGATAGGTGGGAGGATCACCACAAAATGAAGGCCAATCTGGACTCTGTCTCAAAAAACAGGATGGATGGAACTGTGTTAAACAACCAAGAGACAACCTGAAAAGGATTCCAATAGTCAAAGTTTGATTAATTTGAGCAAGAAAACAATTTACTGAATTATGAAACAAAGTAATAAAACATATCAATGTATTTAATAAAGAATTCTTTGCAGAAAGTCCAGTTAATAGGTCCAACCACTTCCCCAACTAGGAGATGGAGCTTAACTACTGCTCAACTCTATGACTAGACAAAGTGACTTGATACCAAAGAATGACATGCATTCAAAAAATAATATGAAAATAAATACTAACTTTACAGTGAAGAAACCTGGTAAATACTACCCTGACCAAGCAATAGAAGTTAACATCATTGGCCTGTATCATGTAACTAGAAAACTTTCTCGATAATATTCTTTCTAAAACCATGAAACCCTATTACACACACACACACACACACACACACACACACACACACACACACACTATACAAGTCCATATTTACGGACAGTTTACAACATACCTGACCAGTATTTTTTTTTTTTGGTGGTGGTGGTACTAGGGATCAAACTCAGGACCTTGCACTTGCCAGGCAAGCATTTATTCCACTGAGCTATCTCCCTGGCCCCCAATTAGTATTTCTTGGAACATTTGTGGTCATTGAAAAATAAGAGAAAAATCATGAATACCAAAGAACACTGAAGAGATATGACAATTAAATGCAACTCAATACTCCAAACTAATTCTAAGAACAAAAAGATAGAATGACATTAATGGAAACACAAAATTAAGGTGAAAAACTACAATTTAATTTGTATTTAATTGATAGTTTCTAAAAAGTATTTTAAGAATTGTCTATAGGCTGAGGAGATAGCTCAGCGGTCTAAGAGCAGACCCGGTTTGATCCCTGGTACTGCATGCCATGCTGGCCCTGTCCCATGCTGTGCCAGCCACCGAAACCTGGTGTGCTGGCACACACCTGTAATCCCAGCACTGGAGAAGCTGAAACAGGAAGATCACTACGAGACCAAGCTGAGTAGTGAGTCCCTGTAACAAATAAATGAAACATTTTAAAAAGAAATTGTCTATAAATCAAGTTTCCCCTTTTAGAAATTAGTAATTAACACTGCATACATCACAGTTTTGAGGTAATTCATACAACACTCAATGCCCTTCATACATGCTTGATTCAGCCAAATAAAAGCTCAATCATTAGCTGCCATTGATACTGTTTCTAAAGAAATGAAATTTACTAAGCTTCTTGCTGTCAGAGACCATGACACTATTCCATAGGGGTTTCCAGAAAATAAAATCCATATATTACAGCATTAGTAACAAACAGCAACTGTGTTTCCAAGTGAACAGTTTATATGTTTGCATATGAATGTAACACATATAAGAATCACTTAAGAATCTTGTTAAAATAAAGACTGAATTTGATTAGCTTGGGATGAGGCCCACAATTCTTTTATTACTAGTAAGGGCTCTAGCTGACATCAATGCTACTGTTATAAACACACAACTAGTTACATTTCTTTTTTAAACCTTCCCACAGAAAAAATTTTTCCATCTCTTTCCACAAAGACATATTCTTTTTTTTAAACAGAACTGTAATGTATATAACCCACCAGTCATGAAAACCCAAAGCAACTTGGTGAAACAGAAATAACGGGCAACTTCTCACTTATGTCTGCCTACATGCTATCTTTTGTCTACATACAGAAAAATCAACTCTTCAAAATTATTCCATGTACAATTCTCTCACCTTCATCAGTTACAATGAAATCTAAACCTGGATTAATTATTCTCTTACGAGATTCTGTGATTTTTTTTTCTTTTTCTTTCTGATGGTTCTGGAGATTGAATCCAATACCCCACCCATACAGGCCAGTGCTCTAAGCTACATTCCCAGCCCATTTGAGATAGAGCCTCAGTAAATTGCTCAGGCTGGACCTGAACTTCCAATCTTCCAGACTCATCTTCCAGAGCACGTGAAATTATACAGGCACACCACCTAGCCCAGCTATGTGAAATTTTTAATTAGGTAACTTCTTTCACACAGAGAATAATTATTAAAACTCCTATTTAGCATACTGAATTTTTAAAACAAACAAAAAAATGGTTATGATTTTAGATTTGATATCATGTACAGGACACATGAGCAAAAACTTAAAAGCATATAATGAACTGAGAAATAGAAATCAACAAAAAATGAAAGAGTCAGATTTTCCTTCAATTAATGGTATCACAGGAAATTTTCAGTTTCCTTAATTCAAATATCATTAGCTATCTTAATTCTGTAATGCCCTCTTTCTTGTCTTCCTGTGAGTATTTTCTGAGCTTACTTCTTGAAACTCAGCAATAAACTGACTTAAAAAAAAAAAATCAGGGAATACTACTTTAATTGGTATTGCTTCTAAAAAAATTATTCCATTTAGTGTAAGAAAGTAACTAACTTTTTTTTAACACTGTGTCTATGTAGCCCAATCTAGCCTCAAACCAGAAATTCGTTTGACTCAGTTTCCCAAGTACAATTGTTATAGCAGGCATGTACCATCAGCAGAAAGAAGGTTCTTTCTGTAACCTTCTTTTGTGAGTCTTTAGTATATCCCAAATTTTAATAATTTAAATTATTTTTAGAGAAATTTTAATTTGGTAATTCTATTTGAGAGTGCCTAACAAATCTTTGTATTTTAAAAATTGTTTCTTTTTAATACATAATCTTGCATTATGTGTGTGCATGGGTGCACAGATGTGTGTTTATTTGTAATAATAGGGACTGAACCCAAGGACTTCTCACTAAAGTCTATCCCAAACTCAGTTTGAGATTTTTCAAGACAGACCTTAATTGCTAAACTGCCCAGGCTAAGCTTGAACTACTGATCTTCCTGCCTCATCCTCCCCAAAAGCTGGGATTGCAGGCTTATCCACACACATTGAGACACACAATATATTCTGTGCAACCAAAAAACAGTTATGGGAGACTGTGGTAATTAAACATATGTGCACAATTTCTACTGTTCAGATCAGTGTAATGAGCAAAAGCAGATACTCATCCAGAATGTTTCCAATAATCTTATGTCCCACTCACCATCTATCATACCTTTGCTTCATCATTTTTAAAAAGTTGAGACCTATACAGAATATATGAAGCACAAAACAATGAGTACAATATTTTCTGTAAGCCAAGGAAATGTAGCACCATATTAGATTCCTCTATGTAAATATAAAATATGCCTGTTTAAAACACATTAACACAAATCAAACACTGTTCACACTGTAAAAAGTTACAATGAAAGAGCTTATTCTAAAAACTACTAAAATTTCATCTACATGCAAGCAGGTATCAATCATAAAAATAAGCAAAATATGGTCATCTACTTCAGATAAGAAGTATGACAATAACATTCGCGTTTTTAATATATTAGCAATACACATTGCCATTAACCTTTCCTCAAAATACTGCTCTCAACTTCAAATAAACTTATCCCATCATTCTTGCCACTTTTAGTTCTTTCTGTAACCTTCTTTTGTGAGTCTTTAGTTGCTTTATGATAGCTGCCTCCACTCAAAATGTTTACTTCACTGGTAATTTTTTACTTTAGGGAACAACCAGAAGTTGCATGGTGCCATGAAAGTCTATTTCTGATAAATTCAGTAAGAAAATGCAGACAATGTGAACAGTATTCTATGCATTTATTAAAACGAATACATCTACTGCTTTATGAAGAAAGCTTTTGGGAGGGGGGATGGAATTGAGTGTTAACAAGACCAAAGCAAAAATCAAAACAGTAATATAGGGAAAAAAATGACAGCAAAAAGAAAGTCTACCTATTTCTGATAAATTCAAAGACACATTACAGTGTTTTCATTTTATAAGAATTGCCATAAATGACTGATCAATGAGGGGTGATAAAATATACAGTGAATGTTAAAAATGGTATTATACTAGGCCAGGAGTGGTGGCACATGCCTGTGACCCAAGCACTCAGGAAGTTGAGACAGAAGGATCACTGCTAGTTTCAAGGCCAGCCTGAGCTACAAAGTAAATTTAAAGCCAGCCTGAACTGCATAGTAAAACTTTGTCTCAAAAAGACAAAAAGAAAAAAACCTAAAACACATTGCCATTAATATCCCTCAATCATTCTTCTTGCATCTAACATACCTATCCTACTTTCCCTTGCATCTTTCATTGTGATGAGTTTAAAAATTGAAACCTTCATTGTATTTTTGAACACCCTTATAATTTACTCATATATCTATAATGGAATTAATCATCAGTCATTATACCTTTGACATAAAAGTCTAATCAGGATTTGAAAAACTCATCTATAGATAACATAATCACAGGTGAAAACTAATGCTTTGAAATCTTCCAACATTTTCTGCACAAGGCTTAATTTCAAGGCTTATATAAAACTATGTTGAACTAAAACTGTTCGACAGGTGCATCCTGACCCACATCTCTTAGTAAATAAGCATCAAATGTGTCAGTTATGACACAACCAAGAAAACAGTCTTGTAGTTCACCATGAAAAAAAGAACTAAAAAAAATGACTTTTTTCAGTAGAAGCTTAACTGTACCAATCAAAAATACCAATTCACATCTTGCTTAATTTTACTTGATTTCATAAATTTCCACAAAGGAAAAAGGAAACTATGAAGCAAAAATAATTTTAAAGTTCTAGCCAATAAAAAAAAAATCAAGTTGACAGTATATAACAACTTTAAAGACAGGACAATTTCTTATCTCATTACTCTGTATTCAGTTATAGCTGTGAGAAGCTCCCCTCCTTGAAGTTTTAACCAGGCCAATATGCTCTCTGTACTGCTTTATGAAGAAAGCTTTTGGGAGAGGGGATAGAACTGAGTGTTAACAAGACCAAACCAAAAATCAAAACAGTAATAATACAGGAAAAAAAAAGAAATCCAGCAAAAAGAAAGTCTATTTCTGATAAATTCAAAGCAGTTACAAAAATTAGGTAACTCAATAACCATATTGTAAGAAGCAAATAAAACCCTGTTTTCTTCAATTAGTGACTCAAAGTAATTAGGGAAATATGTTTTATAATCATTAAAAACAAGTACACATTGTAAAATAATTCACTTAAATACATACAACTTTACAAGATTAAATTTTTTTCCACCTATACTCAAATTGCGTTCATTAATTCTCCTTGCTTGAATTACATCAGCAAAACACACCAAAGAATATTAGAATGGATAAATGGTCAAAACATACCAACAAGTGACCTCCCTGCAGACCCAAAGAATCAATGTGTAGCTCACTGGCTACCCTGTAAGTAGTCTGGTTCCTGTGTTTCATTAGCTATGTCTTTGCTCACCAGTAAGAAAATGTAGACAATGTGACCAGTATTCCATGCACTTATTAAAACGAATACATCTACAGAAATTTTAATCAAAGCTTAGACTCAGAAACCTCACTCCTTGTGATTATAGTACAGCACTGTTGCCTTTATAAAAAGTATATTTACTTTTATATGTTACAAGGAAAGGGCAGGATTAAACTTTAAAATCAGTTCAACCATTCTCATTTTAGTTGAGGAAATCATAAAAGAATTAGTTCTGCAAAAATGCTGTAACTCAGGCTCTGCAAATTCTAAAGAGTAGTGCAACTAAGTAATGCCTCTTACTTCATTCCCTATATAGTTCTTATTATCCTGCTGGCCTGTGAACATTAACCCAGCTATACCTAGCACAACCAAAGATTTCTAAGTTTGAGATCAAAAACATAGAGCACAACAGAATTTTCTACCCAACATTTTCTTGAGTATGTAGTTTTTTGAGACAAAGTTTCATTTTGTGATATAGGCTGGCCTCAAATGTACAATGATCCTCCTGCCTCAGCTTCCAGAGAGCTGGAATTACAAGCATGTGCTACCATGCCCACCTTTCAACATCTTCCTCTTAAACCTTGTCAACTTTCCTGTTTCTGTCTCTCTCATTTCCCCTTTACTGTAAAGAACTTGTTATATAGTAGCCTATGTTACACAAAACTTGATGTTGATTACAATTAATGAATCCATTGGGTTTCTTGTCTTTCTGAGACAAGGTCTCCCTATGTAGTTCCAGCTAGCCTCGAACTCACTATGTAGCCCAGGCTAGCCTCCAACTTGCATCATTCCTCCTGCCTCAGCCTCTTAAGTGCTGGAATTATAGACTTGTACATCATACCCAGCTGTTGAACATTTATTGTATCAGAAACCTCTACATGTAGCATTTAATTCTCAATTTTAAGATAAATAATGGTGGAACTTCCACTTTACAGAAGTAAAAATCAGAGATTAAGTAATGTACTCATTCACATAGCTAACAGATGGTCGAAATAGGATAAGGAATGGGGAAACCCAAGAACAATGCTCATTTTACTGATTTCTAAATATGACATAAATATGGATTAATGTACAGATAATGCAATTCTGGCAGTTATAGAATAATTTTAAGTTTGTAGCAGGAAACAAGTTTTCTTGCACACAAAAATGGCTTAATAATTTATTGCCCCCCCAAAATTTATTCCCATCAAATACATATCTTTCTTGAAATGATGTGGCCCTTGCCCTACGTGGTGCTGCACACCTATAATCTCAGCACTCAGGAGGCTGAAGCAGGATGGTAACTTCAAGGTCAGCATGGACTACACAGTAGAAAGATGTCAAGACAGAAAAATGAAGGTTATAGTCCAAGTCTTTACTTATCCACAGATAAGTAAAGCTGCAAATCATATTTGTCTCAAGCTTTATGTAGTGACACAAATGTTTTCAGGCCAGATGTTGTAGCACACGCCTGTGATCCTAGGACTCCAGAGGCTGAGGTAGGAGGGTCACTATAGGCACCAGGTCACTTATAGGCACCTGGGATACACAGGGAATTCAAAGCCAAACTGGACAACATGCCAAGATCCTGTCTCAAACAACCAAAAATGTTTTCTATCTTGTTCAGTATAATAGATAAAGAGTCATCCAGGATTACTTGTAACTTAAAATGTGTCAGGTATGGTAGAATAAATTTTGATATTGTGTACATTGAATCTAATCTAAAGAGCCATATGTGACTCGTGGCTACCACACTGGACAGCACTGATGTTGAAGCTATAATGCCAGAAAAAAGCACCGAAATTCTTACTGCATTTATTTGACAATTTCACTAAAAGTCAGTTTTAAGTTTTTACTTGCTCCAGTTTGTTAATACTGTCACCAATATAAACCCGCAAATAGATTTAAATTAAAAATTTCCAAATTATGTGTATCTTTATTAGAAAATAATTAAAATCTATGTTCACAAAGCTTCAAATAAGCAGAAATTTTAGAAGACAAAAAAGGCCCATACAAGTTTTCAACTCTTGCAACAATAGCGCTTCCTTACCTTGACTCTCCACTACTGTTTCTAACACTGTCTTCATCACTGTGTCCATTCATTGTAAATTTCAGTAAGTTTCAAAATAAAATGTCTTCTCAGTTTAAAAGATGAAGTACTAATTCCTCCTTGAATATAAAAAATTCACAGAATTTTCTTCAACTTTCACAGATTTCCTCGGACCCTCTTTGATTTACCTAAGGAAAATATTAAAGTAAGAACATTTCCTGAAAAAAAAAAAAAAAAAAAAGATAAGCCTTGTTTAGAATATGTAGAAATCTATACAGCCAATCAGATACGTTTGTGAGGAAAGGGTGGAGCCCTTTTACTTAAAATAGCTCGGCCTCTATTAACTTCATACCAATTACTTTCTAGAATTTAGTCACTAATATATTTTTGTAAAATGAAATTAAAGTATTTATGATAAAACTTTGAGAGACTTGCCGACATGCAGCAAATATTTATACACATTAATAATGCAAAATGGTACCAGATAACATGACAAGAACAGAAAATACAATCTTATGTGATACTTTGGTCAACTAAAATAGGGAGGTTTGCCTATAATGAAACTCTAATTCTCATTATCAAGAATTTCTTACACCCAAGTGAGGGTAAGCCTAAAAATGCTCACGTGAAGACAGAGCAACAGCTATCAGATAATCCTCGAAAAAATGCACAGGTTAAAATAAGTCTTGTTTTGCATGTAAACTGATAGTGGAGTGAAAAAATCTGTATAAAGATTTCATGGTGAAAAAAACAGGTACTAAAATATATAGTATAACTGTAAAAGTAACAAATTGGAGCAAAAAAACAATGGGCCCAGACATAGTATTTCCACCTCTCAAAAATTCAACACAGTACTGGAGAGTCACCCACAAGCCATCCACGAATAAACAAAGGAGGTCTCTGGCAGGGGAGGGAGAGGAAGGCGCGGGGGAAGGAGACGTCAGATCCTTCCCCAGCCAGAAAGTAGCGAGACAGCGGCCAGGGCGCCACGGAGGTGTCTTCCGACCCCAGCAAAGAGAATCACTTCTACCCTTACTGCCATTCACAAAAAGAGGAGAAACACGAGGTTGCCAACTCCATAGTAGCAAACTGCATCTAGCACAGGCTTGCAGTGCTCCAACTTGAGGCCAGCGGACCTTTTGCAAGCACAGGTTAACTAAAAAGTAACCATTTCACTCAGCGCTCATCCCTGATGTTACATACGACTTCTAACCCTAGTCAAAAATCTCAACCAGCGAACACGTAGGTCTCTAAAAAATCTCAACATACTCGAACCACCTCCTTCCTGAAAGTCTTCGCGAAAAAAGTTCACTTTCTGTTCTTTCCCTTTCACCTTTCTTCTGCCCTCAAGATGGCTTTCCCGCACCCTGGAACTTCCTTCACCCCTCCAACTCCCCCACCGACCACCCTCCTCGCGGGGACCCTCGGAGGAGCCCCAAGTTCTGACGCCGAGCACGCAGCTCTCGGCCCGTCTCGCTCGATAATAAACAACTCTTCCCAACTCGCGAGCCCTCCCTTCCTCCGCGGCTGCTCCGCGCCCGCTAAGTTTGCAGAGCGGCGCCCGAGGGGACCCCGCCGCCCCGCCGCCGGGCTCGCTCTTCCCGCCTCCGAGGAGCGCAGCCCGCCGCCCCCTGCCGCTCCCCACGTGCCCGCCGCCGGGCTGCCCAGGCCGAGCGAGCGTCCGCGCCCCAGCGGGCAGCCAGGCGGCCCCAGCCCGGCGTCCGGCGGCCTCCAGGATGCGCCCCGCGGCCTGCACCCGCCGCCCCCACGCCCCCCGCCACCCGCCCGCGCGGCCGCCCGGGTGAGCCTCACCGGCCGCCGGGCACCGCGCCGCCCGCCCCGCCCCCGCCGCGGCCCCGCCGCTCCGGGCCGGCCGCCCCCTTTCTCACCGGCAGCCGGCGGGCGGAGGAAGCCGGCGCGCGCGCTCGCTCGCTGGAGCCGGCACGGCCGGCAGCCTCCCCCGCGCCCGGGCCCACGCACGAGCTTCGCCGCCGAGTCCTGGAGCTCCGGCGTCTCGGGCAGAGCCGGAGTCCGTGAGGGGGAAGGGGAAGCCCCGGAGCGGCACCAACGCGCGATCCCCTGCGGAGCGGCTCCAACAATCAATTCATTATCCCAGCGCCGAAGGCCACGGCGGCCGGAGCGAGAAGTAACGAGTCGCCGCCGCCGCCGCGCGCTCCCGCTCCCGCCGCTTATCGGCCTCCGGCAGCCGCCATGACGCCAAGAGAGCAAACGAGCGCAACCGTCTTCGTCGTAGCCGCCGCCGCCGCCACCGAGGTCGCCGTCGCCTCCGCCTCCCGCGCGACGTCAGCGCCCGGCTCCCTCCCCTTCCTCACAGGCTGCGAGGTGAGCGGGAGCGCGCACGCTGAGCCCTTTCGGCGAGCGCGCGGGCGGTGGGCGGGGCTACGTTACGAGTGTCGTGGGCGTGGAGAAGCAGCGATTGGCGCGGCGTTTCGGGTGCCCGCGCGCCAGCGGGAGCGTGCACGTCGGCAGCGCGGAAGTGGTGGGACTCTGGCCGAGGTTTTGGCCGGCCGGACCTTCCCGGAGCGGCCGCCCTCAGTAACCCGTCGAGGGACTCCGGGAAGTAGACGATGAGGGTCACCCGCTGTGTTTACAAGCGCTTCTGTCTCAGCGGGCGGCTGCGCGGGGCCGTCGCGCCGGAGAGACCGAGACGGAAACGGAGCTGGGAGGGGATGGAGATTGCGAGGGGACGCGAGAGAGCGGTGGGGTCGCCAGGCCTCGCTCGCTGCCCTCCGGCCTAGCCCGGCCGGTCTCCGCTGCGGGCCGCGCGTGCTGCGTCACACCGGGCGCCGCGCGCCACTGTTGGGCAACCGCCGCCGCCTCCCTCGCCGCGCGACCCGAGCTCTGCGTGGGCCGGGCCGCGGGGCAGCCCCGAAGGATGCAGCTCTTTGGGGTTGACGTCCGCGGCGCCACTGAGTGCGTGCGTGGGTGACCGGTGCCGGTGCAGGAAGAACTGCTCCGCGGAGGCTTTCTAGGCCTGCCTGGAGGGCTGCGGACAGGGCGCCGGGACGGATCCGAAAGAACAAAAGCTCCCTCTCTAGGGACGCGGTAACTCGGTTCTCGCGCTGCAACTTAGTGACTGCTTTATAACTATCTGCGGGCTTGAGGTGCGCTAGAAACATTGTATTTTCAGGCGCGCTCGCGATCCTTCTCCTAAACCATTGCTTTTTAAGCAGTTATATCACGCAGCATGTTTTTCTGGTTTACAGATGCATAGTGAATCTCTAGAGGTTAACGGAAAAAAATTTTTAAAGAACTTTATAATCCCGTTCTTCTGTCGTTTGAGTGCTTTAACATCCACTCCCAAAATAATTTCCCGTTTTGGAAATATTTGCTTAACAAGTTTTGTCCAGAACCTTAAAGGAGAGCTGCCCAAATATAACTCCAAATATGTGCTCATGATATTCAAAAGTATATTTAAGCTTATGGGTGGGGAAGAAGGTACGAGGGCCCTATTCATAAACTACTGTACCATGTATGTCAGCAAGCCACTGACTACTAAAACGAATGCAGCACCATCTTTTTTTTTCTCTTTAATCCTATGTATTTAAATAGTTCAGTGCTGAGTTGTGAGGAATAACAAGATTATACAAATTACATTTCTAAAGTCCCTAAAGTATTATAAATTCAGAGCTAATCTTTAACAGTAAGATTTATATTAATGTTATAAAATTAGAGAACTTCCTGTTATCAAATGGGTAAATATAAAATTAAAAGTACAGAAATAAGCATACTGATCAATTGTTCTATAAGTATTCAGTTAATAAAGTCTTTCATTATAGCTACATTACAATCATGTTGTGTTGAGAGCTACTGTGTAGACCGTCTATTTTACATGTTTTCTGAAAGCATGTGTGTCAGACTTTTTAATAATATTTAACTGGGTCACTGATATGCTAGCCTACCTGTATGTGTCCAAATAACTTCAGAAATATATGGCCAAATTTATAAAATATTGAACCTTGTAGAATTATATTTCATGTAAAATCATTAACATACTTTATTGCTTTGCAAATTTTAGAATAACTGGAATGTGCAGAAATAAAGTGAGTGGAGAATTGAAACAGTCTTGCCAGATTGGTATTTTTAAATATCAGTAGGAATGCAAATTCTTGGACAATTTGTTACCCAAATAATTAAAATTTGTTTCAGTTTGTTTGAATTGTCTTTATTTTTGCTTACTGGTACTAAAAACATTAGTCCAACACTAATACTCTCAACATATAAATAGCAAAAATCCCAGAAAATTAACATTAATCATGATGTTCTTGTTACTGTTTAATTTCCCACTGAAAAAATTCCTTATCCTTTAGAAATAAATCTCACATTTACAGTGTCTTAAGACAGCATTTTATGGGTCTAAGACTAGTGTGTTAATCACCACTAGATACTCATCAGTGGGAGTAGACAAAAAAATCACTTGTCTAGAATGGTGAAATGTATCACATAGGTAGAATGGTGACTCGTGCTCTTTGGATGATTTTTTGAAGGCCAAGATAGAAATTCCATTTCATAACTATGTTCTCATTGCTTTGAAGATGTGCAAACAAATTGCCACTGAAACACTTAGTATTAAAAGTCTTCAACTTAAAATGGGTCAGTGTACTATTTTTCAACTTTATAATGGTGTGGGAGCAATGCACATCCAGTATAAACTACAGAAGTTTTTGAATGTTGAGCAGGGTGTGGTGGGGCCTATAATACCACCATTATGGAAGCCGAGGCAAGAGGATCCTTGAGAGTTCAAGGCCAGCCTTTGCTATTTAGTTGGATCCCATGTCAATTTTTTTTTTTTAATGTTGACCTTGCCCTGAAGTAAGGATGTGCAGTAATTGACCCATGCTGGGCAGCAACAGGGAGCTGCAGTTCCCTGTCAGGCAGCGATGCCAACAGTAAACCACTACCACATGTTTTCCAGATTCAGTGGTGCTAAGCTATCATGCTCAGTAGCATAGCTGTATTAAATGTATCTGTGGCATGGGGTGGACTAAAGAGTCCAATGTAGAGCCTTCACACTGAGCTACTGTCTTGCTGTCTTATTGAAGTAACCCTATTTGGAGTCTGAGCATTAGTAGCCTAGAATCCAGCCTGTGGCATCATTCCCCATGTCCTTGCCAAACTGGAAAATCTTCCCAAATAGCTACTTAAACTTACAAGGTCCTGAGCGTATAACTCCTAAAATTTAAAGTTGTCCTATAGTGAAGGTTCATTATACATTTTCTATTTTCCTAATTTAAAAAGTATAAGTGAGGAGTTATAGTTTCTAGTATCAGGCAAGGGACAGGAGACTATAGGAAGATTTTCCTAGTGACAGTGCTTACTTGAGTCCCATTCCACTCTCTTCTAACAGAATTTCTAGAGAGCATTTGGGAAATTTTGCCAGACTGCTTTGGTACCCACCAGCAGCTCATCCACCTTGTTCATGGCCCATGCATCTGAGATTTCAGCTGCTAAGTCCTTTTGTTCAAGACATGGGAGTCTCGCTGTGTTGGTTGCTTTGGTCTTGAACTGAGCTCAAGTTTCAGTCCTCAGCGGCCTAAGTAGCTGGGATTCCTAGCTCTTGGTCCACACACAACCGGCTCTTGACTTTTATGTTTTTGAATCATAATAAAAACTCAGAGGGAAAGTTCTTAAAAATGATACTAAGATGCAACCATATACAAAAATCTTGTAGATGGTGGATGTGTTAAGATTCTACCACAATTGTTTCTATATGGTAAGAATAAAAAGGTGTTTAAATAGCTAAATGTGTGAATTATTTGTATCATAAATGTGTGGGGATATCATGCATATTATATACCTTAAATACCCTTTTCTCAGGCTGACCTCAGCACTACCTCATACTTTTTCTGGTGGACACTTGACACACTAGACACATTCTTTTGGTCATTGAAAAGGTATCTTTCCTTGCAAATAGATAAAAGCCATCTCATATGGATCAGTCTCTTGGAGGTTTGTGTAGGTAAAAGGTCAAGGGCTGCTGAGCATGCTGACACAGTGTGCTGACACCTGAGCTTTTTGGGACTGCTTGACCTCCCTTTTAGGAAGTGGATTTGGGCACTCATTGCAGCATATTGTATTGCAGTATAGCGTGTGTTTTATGTTGTGTTGTGACTTAAGCACAGAGTCTCTGCGTCCCCAATACACTGTATTGACATTTGCTAAACATGGAAGAATGTTGCATACCAGACATTCTGCTAGAGCAAGAACATGTTTTGGAAATAAAAGTCTAGTGTAGGAAACACTATAAAATCACACATAAGAAAAATAGTTCAAAGAGACAGTGCTGTAAGAATTTATGAGAACTACTAGTCAGGGAAGTGCTCCTGAGGAAGTGACAATCTGATAACCAAGGAATTAGTACAAACTGGAAAAGCAAAAGAGAATTGAGATTGGGATAAACAGCAATGAGACCAAAAATTCTAGGCCCTAGGAGATCCTGTTGTACTTTTCAGTTTGCCAGTAACAGACTTTGCCCACTTTTAAGATGCTTCCTTTAAGCGTCTGTAAAGTATCTGGGCCCAGTGAAGTGTATGCCTATAATCCCGAGGAGGTAAGGCAGGAGAACCACAAGTTCAAGACCAGCTGGGGCAACTGAAGTGAGACCATGTCTCAAAAGCATTTACACTATATTGTCACCCAACCCTAGGGAACTAAAGAAGCACTGCACTGATGTATCAAGCAGCAGGTGAATGAGGTGAGTCTGCTTAGAGACCAGGCACAGTGGCTAGGTAAAGAAGCAGCTTCTCCAAAACAATGAGAAACCTCTGAAGGGTTATAACATGAGACTAACTTGATGACATTTCAAAATCACAAAACGTACTTTAACTGAAAATGCCAATGAAAGATATTAATAAAGTCAGTTATCAATTTAGGAATGTCATCAAACATGGTCAAAATATTCTAAATTAGGTGAATTTGACAGAAAAAAAAAAGTGACATACTGAGCCTGCATAGAAGCAGTAGCTAAGACTCGGTGATACTGGACTTGGTGAGAGGAGGCTGTGGGGATTTGGACAGTCACAGTTGAATGGCAGTGACGCTTTTGAACATGAATGTAATTGAAGATGGGCTGGTGGGGGCATCATTGGGTTTTAAGATTTACTTTTGATACCGCTGAGTCAGCCAAGAGGTTTTCATTTAGGAGTGTGGATCTGAGAGGTGACCTGTTGGTTGCTGCTTACATTAGCAAGAGCTTTTTTGTTGAAGTAGGGGGCCAGAAACCAGATTGTAGTGGATTATGATGAATTAATGAAGACATAGAATGTTTAAATTTCTCTTTCATATATTAGGTGAACTAAATCAGACACAAGTTTGAATATCACATGGTTTATCTTTCTTAAGAAGCCCAAAGTAAAAATAAATTTTAATGAGCAAAATAAAAAAATAAAAAAACAGGAAGGCCTTTTACAAGTTGGAAGAGTACCAAGAGATGAGAGGAAGGGGAAGTAAAAGGGATTACGATGTGTGGTGTACCAACTCCCCAGGACAAATGTAAACACTATGCACTGCAAACCCGAGCTACTAAAAATCATTAAAATTCATTTTAATCTTTCAGGAGGTTTGACTTTGGAGAGACAGTAGGACTTTTTGTGTTTCAGGGCTTTGAGGATTATAGTGATGGCTCCCTAAAGTTGATCCTGTTAGTTTTGTTTGCTGTAACCAAAGATAAGTTGTCCCATAGGCTATGGGAAACTTTTCTGAGAGAGGCTGAATACATGAGAGAAGAATTGAGTATGAGTAGTAGCCAGGGGAGGGGAAGACATGTGGTACATGCCTGTAATCCCAGCGCTTAGGAGACTGAGGCAGAACTGCAAATTTGAGGCCAGGTTAGGCCAAAATGCAAGGCTAGCATGGACTATATAGCAAAACCCTGTCTGAAACACCTATGAAAAAAAATTAAATAAGATAAAAGGAAAGATTAGCTCATACCAATCATTTTTAAAAGTATATAAATATTTCAAGTCCGATATGAAAGCAATTTCTTTTTTATTTTTCACAGTTAGGGGTGAAACTGAACAACAGCATTTTTCACAGTTATAGGTCACTATAGATGGTCACTTAATTTGTAGTTTGAGAGTTTATTAGTCCCCTACTCTCCCAAATATATGTCTCATTCTTTTTTTTTTTTTTTTTTTTTTTTTTTTTTTTTTTGTCTTTTTTGAGACAGGGTCTCACTGTGTAGTTCAGGCTGGCCTTAAGCTCACTTTGTAGCTCAGGCTGGTCTCGAACTCACAACAATCCTCCTGCCTCAGCCTCCCTAGTGCTGGGATTACAGGCATGCGCCACCACGCCCGGCTTATGTCTCATTCTTGACTAATGCTTCAAAACTCAAAAACTTTTTTAAAGTTTTTTCCCTAAAAAAAAGAAAAAAGGTATATTCTTGGAAAGAAGAATAGGTATTGAAGGTTGTACTCAGGTATGTCAGAGTTTAGAATTACCTGAGAAGCTCTGTAAAAATAAAATGTTCAAGCTCCACCTCAAGAGATTCTGTTCCACTTTTCTGAGATTCACCCTTGGCGGAGGAACTCATTAAAACCTCCCCAAGCTGATTGTTATTTGCTACTGTGTTGAAAAACCATTGATAGTGTCCTAGAAACATTGAGAACACTGGATCTCATTGTTTGTAGATGAAAGGTGGAGAGGCCAGCACACTTATAAAATGATGATTCATGGGCCAGGGAGTTTGCTCAATAGAATAAGGGCTTCCCTGGCAAGCTCAGGGGCCTGAGTTCAATCCCCAGTTACTCACACACACACACACACACACACACACACACACACACACACAAAAGATGATTGGTAATGGCCACTGAAGGGGGCATTTTGTCCCAAATGGGTCATCTAGTGAAATGTATAATTACTTGTAATTGGTACAATGAACAAGTTGCTGGAAGTTGTTGCTACTGTTGCATGCATCCTAATTTGGGAGCAGTCAGTTACAGATCCTGGTTGCAGATCCTACAGTGCACCGGACAGATCTCTTCTTTACTCAGCAAAGAATCACTGAGCTCAAAATGATAGTAGTGGTCCTGTTAAGATCCCTTCTGCAAAAGATGACAAGCCAGGTGGCATGTTTCAGTGAAATATCATTTTGCAGGGGGTTGGTTAAGTTTTGATAAGGATTCTAATGAATAAAGATCTACTATACCTCAAAACTTAGCCTAAAATCACCACTGTGTATAACTAGCAATACAAAAGCTTCAAATAAAATATATATTGTAGAACTAAGGAATATTTAAAAAGGAGAAAATATGAATAGGATAGTAGACTGACTACAATGTTATTTTCTTTGTAAAACTAACATACAACTGAAAGTCTTACTGTTGTGAATTGATTTCAGCCACTTAGGGAAATTGATAGGCTGTATCCATTGCAGTTGAACTTATGCCTACCTTATAATTTAACAGTTTTACTCCTAAGTGTAAAGCCAGTGAAGTTAATGTATGTATCAGCCACAAACTGGATAATGTATATTTATATGATAGAATATTATCTAACAATTAAAAATAAGTAGGTTCTGCAATTTAAACTCAGAATTTTCACACTGAGCTGTATCCCCAGCCCTGTTTATTTTGAGATAGGGTCTTACTAAATTGCTAAATTGCACAGGATGGTTTCTTTTTTCTTTTTTTGTATTTTAGGGAAGGGTCTACAGGACATTCAGGGTCTCAGTACTAGATTGGACTCGTAGTGATCTGCCTGTTTATAGCCTCCCAAGAGCTGGGATTATAGGCGTGTGCCACCATGCCCAGTCTCATTTGCTATCTCAGCACACTAGGGGCTGGGGCCAGTGGGGCAGGCCCGAGGATCAAACCCCAGGCCCCTGTACCTGGTTGCAGGTGCTTTAAACCACTGAACTAGTTGGCTGGCCAGGATGTTTTCAAACTTCCAGTCCTCCCAAGTAGTTAGGATTACAGTTGATCACCATCTTGCTGGGTTTGTACTCCAATTTTAAAAATCAAAAATAAGGAGAAATAAATGCCGGGAAAGCCAACTTTTAACTACTTGAAGTCTTGTGTCTCAAATGTTTGATTATAGACAGGGTCCCCTACCTAATATATTCTTAGTAAGTCTAAGCAACTCTATTGTTTAGTGAAAAGATGTACTAGCATTAGAGTCAAATGAAAGTTTGAACCACAGCCCCACCCAGCATGACATTTAGCAAGTTGCTTACTTGGGGACTTTTTGTGACTTCATGGTCTGCTACCACAAGAGTGTCCACACACATTCCGGGATCGGCCTCAGCAGCTATATATGCCCTAAGTGACTGTCCAGTACCCTTGCCTGTAGCTGACTGAACAACTCATCCCTATCTGGATCGATCAGTTGTCCTGAGAATTTTTTTTTTTTTTCAATTTTAGGAAGGATCTACAGGGTGTTCAGTGTCTCACTACTAGATCAAACTCATAGTGATCTGCCTGTTTATAGCCTTCCAAGAGCTGAGATTACAGGCATGCGCAACCACGCCAAGTCTCAATTGCCATCTCAGTGCACCCCGGGGGCAGGGCCAGCACAGCAGGTCTGGAAACTCCCGACCCCTGAGACTGCATGCAGGTGCCTTAATCCACTGAGCTATTTAGCCCATCCTGTCTTGAGAATTTAAAATGAGCATTGTCAGAGCGCTGATTGTTTGAAATGAAAACACATAAATTTAGGCCAGGGCTGAGAATCCAAGATGTATGGTGAAGGTCAAGAATGATCCCAAAGTGTCCACTGTGAGTGCGAGCTGAGATAAATCCAGGCAGTTTGGCTCCTGTGCTTTCCTAAGACAGGGCTCACATGTCAAAAACAGATGCCACAGCAGCCTTGGTTCCTAATAGCTTTCCAGTTCCTGAACTCAGTCCCTGGAGAAGCTTGTGTCTGTTTCCCTATCTTTCAATTATTTATCATCATCTACCCTTGTTAATAAAATTTCAGCTCTGCTTAAGCTACCTTGAGTGAATTTCAGCCACTTGCAACTAAAAGAGCTTTGCCCCAGGTTGACTATGCATGGAGCTGTAAATACAAACCACAGCGAGGCTAACCGACAAAATCAAGGCAATGTAGAGGTGACATGGACTTCCCAGTACGTCACAGTGGCACTGTGGTATACAGTAATGAATCTTTTACCCAGCCTCTCTCAGAACGGTCCTAGAACTCAATGAAGTCACTGAGCAGCACCTTAAGAGAACTTGGTAGCCAAGTATTTCACGTTTGACATATCAAAGTAGTATGGGTTACTATATAGAGAGTTTTGAATAAGGTCCTTATATGAAAGTAAATTTAAGCAAATTTGGCATTTTGCTCAAAACAACTCATTGGACAGTTTCTGCCTTGGCCTATGGTGTCAGAATGTAAGACCACACTAAGAAATTACTCAAGGGCCATGCTAAATTGCAACATAATCTTTGCCACATTGTTCCTCACACGAAATTTTTATGCTAACTCAAGAAAGTAAAACATTATCAGGAATGGGTCTGTCTTAGGGAACAGTAAAGGATATTAAGAAACTCCAACTCCTTCTCTCCCTCCAAACTGTTCTCTCCCACCAGTCTCTTTCCCTGCCTCACAGAAACATGATGATACCTCACACCGTCTATCAACAGCCACTAAGCCTGGAGGTCACTGTGCATGAGACATTACTGAAAGGCAAGCTGCCACATCCATTTGTTATCTTGTTTGCTTCAAGGCTGAAACAGAACAATGTGGATGGACAGAGCCCTAGCTGTTGCTAAGAAACAGAAATCCCAAAGAATTGACAATTGCAGAAGAAACCGGACCCATTTAAAACCTTAAACATTAGCTAAATACAAAAAGAAGCTCCCTGAGAGAAAACAGGCTGTGAATGTTATCCACAGTAGAACCACTGCATGCCAGGAAACTCCCAAAGTCTACAATACACAGACTACAGAAGATCCCCACCATTCAGGCACCTCCTTTTCTCTGATACAAAAATAAATTTCACCAACAGGTAGCAAATATCTTTTTCCATGAGGATCTCAGTGTCCTTGCTCAGGGTAGACCTGAAGGACTTTATAAAAGGGACTACAGGTTGAACATAGTTAGGCTTTCTAATACTAGTCTAGAGGTGGGTTAATTAACTTATTCCTTATAAGACTGAAAGGTTTATCCATACTATTCTACTGGGCAAAGTACAATGTATGTTGTAGTTGAGCCAGTTAAATTTTTTATTTAGTCTACTGATTATAGTATCTATTCAAGTATTCTCATATATCTTTATCTTCATCTACATCTACATGTACATCTGTATCTCCATCCTCAGGCTAGGTACTGGAAAAACAATATTAAAATGAACAAAGATGTTTCTCACCCTTGACATGCCATTTTTGAAGGGGAGAGAGAGAGAGAAAGAAAAAGGACACAAATTAAAAAATATTACAAATCAGAGTGGTTTAATAAAGACAAAATAATGTGAGAGTAAAGAGAAACAGGTATGTGGGAAGAGCAGCAGGGTGGTCAAAGCAGGCTTCTTTGAGCTGCATTGAAAGGATGAGCAGGAGCCCTGTTGGCTGAAGAGCCATAACAGGGGCAGGAGTGAGCACAGGGGTGAAGAAGTTCAGGCAAAAGACGGAAAGTCTGGTAGGAAGAATGGAAAGGCGGAGATTGCTGGAGAAGCCTGGAGGAGAGCTGACTCCATGGAAGGCTGAGTGAGTGCTTGTGTCCTGAGTGTTGTTCTTAGTTTTTGTTTTTATTTATTTTTACAAGTTTTTGAGTGAGCAATCATTTCAGGATGCAAGAATGTGCTCATTTGGCTAGAGGCTTTTCTTATTTCATTTTTGTGTTTTATATTCTCCGTAGAGCTTAATTCTTTGAATCTCTGAAATTTGTATTGGGACATTTGGTATAATAGTTATGATAAGACATACACATTCATTTTTAAAAATTTTCGATCAGTTTGACTTATTATCTGTTATTGTTTCTTCCCACAACATAACATAACTCAAAATGGGAATAAAAATTATGCAAAAGGACAATTTCATAGAAGTCACTAAGAATCCTGAGGAAATGGAAGTCAAGCCTACATGATTCCAGACTCGTCTAAACTGACTGGCCAGCACAGAGAGACAGTTGCAGGAAAGGAACGTAAGAGCAGTCAGTCACCTTGTTCATTCTGATGACCTCAGAGTTCTCCTACATAAGTCAGTTTCTAAAGGCACTTGCCACCACACCCAGTCTCAATTGCCATCTCAGCATGCTCCTGGGGGGGTGGATACGGCACGGCAGGCCCAGGGTGATTGAACCCCTGGCCCCTGTGCCTGCTTGCAGGCACATTAATCTGCTGAGGAAAGTTTTGTTTTGTTTTGTTTTATCAAAGAGTATAAACCAACAGGATGATTACAGAGCAAGCCATGTCAGTAGTTACCTGCCTACTCTGCCTACTTTATTCTTCCATGTCTGCCCTTGTACACCCTTTCTCCCTAGCCTCCACTCAACATAGAAACTGTTGGTGTGTGTGTGTGTGTGTGTGTGTGTGTGTGTGTGTTGTTTTACAGTGGGACCTGAACCGAAGGTCTTTGCTCTTGAGTTATAGTCCCAGTCCCTTGCCCTTTTCAATTGTGAGAGAGCATCTTCCTAAATAGCGAAAAAATGTCTAAGCTGCGCTTGAACTTGTGATCCTTCTGCTTCAGTCTTCCAAAGTGCTGGAATGGCAGGCATGCACCAGCATGCCCAGATTACAACGTGGGGTTAAAAACAAAATGAGTCATGTTGCTTTACTGCTTAACATCCTTTCAGAAAAATCCAGCCTGCTTTCCACCGAGTCCTACAAAGCCTGCATGATCTCACTTTGGTCGGACTCTCCCAAGTCTTATCCCCTATCTTTCTCTCCCCTGCTCATTATGTTCCAGCCAACTGGCTTCCTGTCTGTCCTCAAGTCCTGCCAAATTCTTTTCTCCTTGCAGGCTTTTGCTCTGTTGCTCTGTGCCTTGGAATGCTGCGCTCAGATATTCCCGCGTGTGCGACTTTGTTATCCCCGGGTCTCAGGCCAGAAGTCACTTCCTTAGAGAGGCCAAGCGCCATTAGTTTGTCCAGCTTCCCTGCTTATTTCCTTTGTATTAATGATGTTGACTTGCAGTTACCTTATTTTACTCATCTGAATTGTTAACTTTTCCCTTACTGATAAATATGCTCCCTGATAAGCTGTGATGATCATACACTGAAAAAACTAGAAATATGTGTAAGTGTTGCAAAATTGTTTAAAATCAATTACAACTATAATGCAGTAAAATTTAACAAGAAGTAAAGTCATAGTACCTTTCTCTGTTACTGTCTCTGTCTCTGCCCCCCCACCCCATCCCTCCCATTCCCCACAGTACTGCAGTTCTCGTTACCTCCCAGTCCTATCTTTATTTTTCTATTTTAAGACAAGATTTCACTAACTCTCACTCAGTTGCCCAGGCTGGGCTCAAACCTTCAATCCTCTTGCTTCCATCTCCCAGAGTACTGAGGATAATTACAGAAGTTGTCACCATACCTGGCTTCTATTATAATCTCTTTTTTTTTTTTTTTTTTTTTTTGTCAGGGATGGGATGCTGGGGTTGAACTCAGGACCCCATGCTTGCCAGGCCAGCTCTGTGCTGCTGAGCTATATAACTCCGGCCCTTGTTATAATCCTTATGGTCATCACCACACACACTATCATTCATTTAAAAAAAATATGGGGATTTAATTCTATTGAAGTCGTAGGGGTAGAAGTAGTGAGTACCAACTTCTTTTTTTTTTTTTTTTTCAGAACTGAGGATTGAATTCTGGACCTTGCACTTGCAAGGCAGGCACTTATGCCACTGAGCTATCTCCCTGGCTCCGAAGTAGTGAGTACCAAATGGCCCATAGTAGGAATTTATATTGCATTTTTTTTGCAGAACTGGGGATTGAACTCAGACCCTTGCACTTGCCGGAGAAGCACTTATTCTACTGAGCCATCTCCCTGGCCCCCTTATATTGTTGATCCAACAACCATCCTATCTTCTCTCTATATGGAAAACTCTGGTTTCTCTTCAGATCGTATAAATCTTTCACCTTTCTCTCTATATGGAGTAGTCATGTAATCTATTTTAGAAGTGATCCTGACTAACCTACATTTATGTAATCCCAATCCCTTGCTGACCTAGGATATTTATGAGTAGGGAGATCTAAGGATGATCAAATCGTGGCATTTCTTATGCCATGGGTGGTAAGGAGTGGTCCAGGCTGTATCTGGGAATCAAGAACTCTGAGAAGCCATGAAGGCTTATTTAGGAACTCAGGGGAAGAATCTTCCTTGGTTGACTGTGAAAGCTCAGAGAGTTCACCTCATTTTTTCCCCTCTGAAATGAAGTGTGTCATTGTGCAACCAGGAACGATCATACCTCTTTTGCTCCCACAAGGGCAGTGATCTGAGGATGAAAACAGCACAGAGCAAGAGCTGTAGAGGGAAAGAGCTGCTGGGTGAAGTGGCCTCCAAAGTATCCCATGAGGCCAGGGAGATGGCTCAGTGAAATAAACACTTCCCTGACCAGTGCAAGGGCCTGAGTTCAATCCGTGGTTCCACCAAAATAAACAACCAAGGGAAACAACACATCCCATATCTCAGCACCTCCAATTACAGAAGTGAGTGCAGTTCTTCTATCTTAAGCCTGGAGTGTCCGGGATTATTAGAAGCTGAGGTAGCCTAAGGAACTAAAATCTATTATTAACAAAGGCTCAAGAAGTGATGTGCAAAGTATGCAAGTAAAGAATACATATTATTTAGAAAAATGGAACTTGCAAGCAACGGAAGCAGTTTAAGTAGTTGAACAGTGTCTGCCTCTGGGAAATATACACAGATGGGAGGCAAAGAGATGAGACATAGGCTGTTCTTGCTGTTCGTAAACCTTTCAAAGGCATATGGCTTCTTAACTAGGTATTTTACTTATTTGATTAAAAAAAAATACACTTGATGAATTGAGCTGTGTATGGTGGCACACACCTGCAGTCCCCAGGAGGCTGAGGCAGGAGAATCACTTTCGTTATCATCCTGGTCCACATTATGAATTCAAAGCCAGCCTGAACTGCATGGTGAGACCCTATCTCAAAAACAAACTAAACCTTGGTGAAATTCAAGCTTTTAAATTGAGTCAGTTTTTAAAAAATTTTATCTTAAATGACTAACTTAATGCAGTCAATTTGAAAGTGAAAACACTGTATTTGGTGGTTTAAATGCAAGAAATGTTAATAGGGAAAATAGCATACATATAGAGAGGAATGGCAAGTTTTAATGAGTAAGAAGTTGAAGTGGTCTTGTTTATTAAGTGCGTAAAACTAATATAATACATTTTATCCTGTACGTTATGCTATAAAAGTACTGCAAAGGTATGGACAAGCCAAAAAAGTACAGAGTACTTGTTTTTGAAGATAGATTACTTAAAACAAAATGGACATTTTATGTATGATGTGATATCATAGATCATTTTTGGGTGTAAAATATCAGGTTTTATATTTATCTTTCATTTTTCTTTCTTTTTTTCTTCAAAATACTTGGCAGTGGCTTGCTTTCCTCCAGGGAAATTTTTTAGCCCTCTTCCCAAAAATTAGGTAGGGCTGGCCAGATAGCTCAGCAAATCAAAGCATCTGCTGAGGCAGGCGCAGGGACCAGGTTCATGTCCCAGGGCATGCTGAGCCAAGGATTGAAACTGGGTGTGGTGGCACACACCTGTGATCCCTGAGCTTGGGGGGCCGAAAGCAGGAGAATCACTATGAGTCCTATCTGTGGAGTGAGTCCCTATAGACCTTGTCCTTCACTTGATCTTAGCCAAAAGGCCGAGAAGCGATTGATCCCATCCTAAATACATAAAAAATAAACAGGTGGAATGTGCTTGGAGTTGTTTCTGCATCTTCTGACTGGTTCTAATTGATCCTCAGGTGTTTTTTTTTTTTTTAATATCATACTGTTTTTATCGCAGTACCTCTGTAGTGTCATTTCAGGTCTGGGATTGCTATGCCCTCCTGCCTTGCCTTTGTTGCCCAGAATTGCTTTTGCTATTCTAAGTCTCTTCTGGTTCCAAATGAATTTTAGGAATGTTTTCTCTAATTCTGTGAGATATGTTATTGGTATTTTGATTGGGATTGGATTAAATTTGTCTAACAATTTTGGGAGTATGGCCATTTTTACTAGACTGATTCTTCCTACTTAAGAACATGGGATATCTTTCTATTTTCTGAAATTTCTTCCATGTCCTTTTTCAGAGTGCTATAGTTTTTCAATATAAAGATGATTTACTTCCTTTATTGAATTGATTCCTAAGCATTACATTTTTATGCAGTTATGAAAGGTATGCTTTCCCTAATTTCTGTCTCACTAAATTTGCTATTTGTGTGCAGAAATGATTTTTGACCATTGACTTTGTATCTAGTTATGCTCTCGATCTTGTTTATCAAATCTTGAAGCCTTTTGGTGGCTTTTGGGGATCTTCTGTGTAGAGTATCATGTCATCTGCAGATAATGCTAGTTGAAATTCTTTTTTTTTTGTCAGATCAACTCTTTATTGATGCTTTTTCTTATGCTGCTTAGCTAGCTGGGCACTCAACAACTCCATTGTTGATATCATCTATGATGTCATGAGGGTGCCGGCTGTCTACCTTGCAGCCCACAGACTGGGCAGTCCCCAGGATCTCCTTAATGGTTCCTGAAAGTTCTCTGGCTAAAGAGCAGTGCCACATCTGTCGGGCAATGTTGACAATGTTGACAATACCAAAAGTGATATTTCTGCTGTGTTTAATGTTTTTCTGCTTCTTTCTGTCTCTTGGTGGCTCCTTGACGGCTTTGATAATCAGGGCGGAGGCAGAAGGCACCACCTCAATCTGAGCCTGTCTGCTCTGAATGGTCAATTTCACAGTAATCCACAGGCCCTTCCAGTCAACAGTTGCCTTGGCGATGTCATCCCCCACTTTTTTTGGAGACACACCCAAGGGACCAATCTTGGGGGCCAGGGCAGGTGTGGCGCCGACTTTGCCACCAGTGCACCTCAGGTACATGACTTTGATCTCATTGGGGTCAAACTTGGGCGTCATGCTGCAGGTGGCTGGTGTCGGATGAACCCGGATTCGGGACGACTGAAGAAAGTTGCACCTTAGCCTCCTCCTAGCCGAAAGCCGAAAGTTGCCAGGTGAAATTCTTTCTTTCATATATTCATTTCTTTAATTTCTTTCTCTTGTCTAATTGCTCTGACCAATGTTTCCAAAACTGTATTGAGTAGGAGCTGTTGTAGTGGACATCTTTGTCTTATTCCTGGTTTTAGAGCTTTTAGTTTTTATCCATTTATTATGATGTTGATTGTTGGTTTGTCACAGATGTCTTTTATCAGGTTGAGATAAGAAACCATCTGTTTCAATTTTATGTAGTTTTTTTTTTTTTTTTTTTTCCTTGTTGAGACAGGGTCTCAGTATGTAGTTCAGGCTGGTCTTAAGCTCACTTTGTAGCTCAGGCTGGTCTTGAACTCACAACAATCCTCCTGCCTCAGCCTCCCGAGTACAGGCATGTGCCACCACACCCGGCCTTTATGTAGTATTTTTATCATGAATAAAATGATTGGACTTTGTCAAATGCTTTTAGTGCCTATTGTAATGATCATGTGATTTTTTTTTCTGGTTTTGGCTGTGTCAGTGTTACATTCATTGATTTGTCTATGTTGAACCATTCTTATATCACTGGGATGAATCCTCTTTGGTCACGGCATATAATCTTCTTGATGATTTGCAGCATTCTGTTTGCTAGTATCTTATTGAAGATTTTTGCATCTATGTTCATGGAAGCGATTGGCTTGTAGTTCTCTTTTTTGGTTGGATTTTTCTCTGGTTTCAGTATACTACTTCCTTTCATGAATCACTTTGGAAATCTTGCTTCCCTTTCAATTTCATTGAAAAGTTTGAGGAGTAATGGCATGACATCTTCTCTAAATTTCTTGTATAATTCGACAGTGAATCCATTAGGACCTGGGCTTTTCTTTATGTGTTTCATTACTGTTCAATTTCACTGGCTGATATTGCTTTACTTAGAGTTTTTATATCTTCTTGATTCAGCTTAGAAATTCATATGGGTCAAGGGAATCTGATCATTTCTCCTGTTTTCCATAGTATTATAATAAAATTCCTCAAAGTAGATATTGATAATCTGAATTTCTGCAGGATTTTTTGTGCTTTCAATCCCTTTCTATATCTAATTGCATGGATTTGAATCTTTTTATGATAAGGATTGTTAAGAGCTTGTCAATTTTATTTCATCTTTCAAAGAAACAACTCTTCTATTCACTGATTCTTTGTGTCATTTTCTTTGACTCAATTGTATTAGTTTCTGCGCCAGCCTCTGTAATTTCCTCCTTTGTTTGAGCTTTGGGCATGACTTGTTCTTCTTTTCCACATGTGAAAGACTAAAGCTGGACCCATGTCTCTCACCATGCACTAAACTAAAATTGAAATTGATCAGAGATCTAAATATCAAAACAGAAATACTAAATCTTCTGGAAGAGAGAATAGGTAGAACTCTTGAAGACATAGAAGTAGGCAACGACTTTATGAACAATATTCCAGTTTCACAGGAAATATTACACAGAATCATCTAGGATCTCATCTTATTAAAGAGCTTCGGCACAGTAAAAGAAATCACTAAAAGAGTAAAGAGATAACCCACAGACCAAAAAAATCATTTTGCCAGTTGTTCCCCAGACAAAAGACTGATATCTAGAATATACAAAGAACTGCAAGGAGTCAACATTCCCAAAGGTAAAACCTCAATCAAAGCATAGGCATCTGAGATGAATACATACTTCTCAGAGGAAGTACTAATGGAAAATAAACATGTGAAAAAATTTCCATCATCACTGGTCATTTGAGAGATGCAAATTAAAACAATGCTGAGATCTTTTTCCTACTGCAAAAAGAATGGCTGTTGTCAACAAATCAATGAATAAAAAATGGTAGTGGGGTTGTGAGAAATGAAGAACTCTTGTCCAGTGTTGGTGGGTATGTAGACTGGTGCAGTCACTGTGGAAGTCAATGTGGAGATTCCTCAAAAGACTAGGACTACAGGTTCCATTTAACTTATTTCTTTTCTGAGTATCTTCCTGAAAGAATTAAAAGCAATGTGTCAGAGTGATACATGCATATCCATGTTCACACATCACAGCTGATAATAGTTAAATACTGGAAACAGTACAGGTACTTCTCACCACTGAATGGGTAAAGATGTGGGTTGTTTTTGTACAATGGAGTACTACCTAGCCATAAAGAATGAAATATGTGAGGCATTTAAAGGTAAAGGAATTCACTTAAAGACTATACACTTAAGTGAAATAAATCAGGCGCACATGTGTAAATATTGTATGGTTTTTCTGGTGTGAGAAACTGAAAGGGTAAATAAGGACCAAAATGTGTAATAGATATTACAAAACAGGACAAAAACATGCAAATAGAAAGGGACACAATGCAGGCAGGAAGGCAGGGGAAAGAAAAAAAAAAGGGGGGGGGAAGAATAAACAGAAACATAGCTTTGCAAATAACTGGGAGTAAGAGAGGCAGAAGTGAGGGGAAGAGAATTGGAGGAAAGTAAAATTGGGGAGTATCAAGTGTAGGCATAGGTTCTGTATGAAGATGTGATCATTATGTATGTCTAAACTGTATCAATAAACTTAATCGTTTTTTAAAAAGTTAAAAAAAAAAAAAAAAGAAATATTGTAAAGTGAACCCAGGGCCTTCACACTGAGCTCCATCCTCAGCCTTTGTTTATGTTTCATTTATTTTGAGACAGGCTCTTGCTCAGTCACTAGGTTCCCCCAGCAGGCTTTGAATTTATGATCTTCCTGCTTCAGCTTCTCAGAGTCCTGGAATGACAGGCACATGCCACCACACCCAGCTGGGTTTTCTTGCTTTGAGATGGACATTGATAATGTGCTTTCACCAAGTAAGCCCCCAAGTTCCACTTGCAAAAACTTTGACTGTTTCTATGTGTAGCAAATGTATTACTCACCAATAGATTTCTACAGTACTCTCATATTAATTCTATATGAAATCCCAGATAGCTGTTTAATACTTAACTCCTCTTATTACAAACCCACTTTGCATCTTTTCATATCTAGATTTCAGATGGCATCTGGTATGTCATTTGCTGCCATGTTTCAGTATCTTCCTCAACCATCTAATTAGATATACAGGATAAATAGTTGGATGCATACAGAGCAAATTTTTTCAATACACAAAACTACTTATATGGGAAGAAAGTAATGGCTAAAATCCAGTGTTAGCCACTCTCTATGTAGCCTGGAATTTGCTGCCAGTAAGAAGGACCGAATTCTTAACTCACATCAAGTTTCTGTGTGTGTCAGGCTTGATGAAGCTTGCAGAGAGAAATGAAAAAGCAATACATGATTGCACAAGTACATGATAAATTTTTATTTTATTTTATTTTTATTTTATTTTTTTGGTGGACATGGGGATTGAACTCAGGCCCTTGCACTTGCCAGGGAAGCCCTTATTCCACTGAGCCATCTCCCTGGCCCCACATGATAAATTTTAATAAAGACTTTTGAAGCACCTGCTGAACATTAGGCCTTGAGGTCACAGAAAGGAAGGATTCACAGGCTCACAGAGAGTTTTGACCATTGCCCAGTTGCTGTAGGAGCTCTCCATTTGCATGTTTTCCCCTGCCCTGTCTTGGCCATGTCCCTTTGACTGTCACATGGGACCTCTTGTGGATGATAGATTATGCAGTAACTCTAAAGAGAAAGAAAAATTTATTTCAGAATGAGCAGGAAAGTCATGGAAAGTAAAGTAGCAGAGTCTCTTGTTTTATATAAAAGGAGATTTGGTAGGGAAAATTGGTCAGTCTCAAATAGACTGAAAAGAAAGGAAAGATCTAAGATAGCAAAGTCCTAAGAACCACTTTTAAGGAGTCTTGACTTTCGTTTTGAAGGCAGTGAGCATTAATGGTGGTTTGGGGGCAGGTATATGACAAAATTATCTTTGGTGATAAAAGAACAGAAATTTCCTTATGCTATGCTCTGCTCCTATTCCCTAGCCCCATTCAGCTAGTGCTACAGAGGCAGAAAGGGAACTCATGCGGTCACTGGCCCGACTGGGTGTAAACACTCTCAGCTGACCTCCTCTTAGCTCCTAGGAATGAGTGATACACTCGCTCCCTTCTTTCTGTAAACCACAGTAGCGGCTGCCACTGGTGTGTGGGAATAGGGCATCCTGCTGCACAGTGAACTCCAGAAGCAGAACCACACAGTGAACTCAAGAATGCAATCATAATAAGCAAGCTGGGTGTGTTGGCGCAAGCCTGCAATCCTAGCACTCTGAGAGGCTGAAGCAAGAGGATCTAAGTTCAAGACCAGCCTTAATGAGACCCTATCTCAAAATGAAAAATACAAAAGCAGGCGAGAAACACAGCTCAGTGTGAAGGACCTGTGCTTAGTCCACAGTGGTGCAGAAAACAAGTAAGTATAAAAGCATACTACAGTTGGTAACACTGGGAAGATAGCTCAGAAGAATAAGTGCTACTAAGCCAGCAATATAGTGATCCACTATCATCTTCAAAGATCATGTATCATTGGGGCCAGCAAGATAGCTCAGCAGACTACATGCCTGATTAGGCAAGAGAGGGACCGCAGTTTGATTCCAGGCACCACATGCCACTCCAGCCCTGTTCCCAGGGTGTGCTGAGCTGGCCAGAGTCTAGACATAGTGGCGCATGTCTGTAATCCCGAGCTGCATGGTGAGACCATGCAACAATCAAATATATTGGAAAAAAAAAAAAAGGATCATGTAGGGTATATTGTTGTATGTGCTAGGCTCTCATATAATGAATAGCACAGTAGTTTTATTTAAAACAGCATCATCAAGGGCCAGAGAGATAGTTCAGCAGACTAAGTACTTGCTTTAGCAAGCACAAGGACCAGGGTTTGAACCTGGATCCCACATACTATACTGGCCCAATCCCCGGGACACCCTGATCCAACAAATGAGTCCAGGTGTGGTGGCGCATGCCAATAATCCCAGCACTGAGGAGGCTGAAAACAGGAGGATCACTACCAGTCCGAGCTGGTAGACCCTATACCAAATACATACATGAAAAAATAATAATAATATGAATAAATAAAAATAAAATAAAACAGCATAACCACAAACACCCGAGTAACGCATTGCGTTGTTGCACTATGGTGCCTCCTGTCACACTAGGTGATGGGAGTTTTGGGCTCCACTAGGATCTGTCTTAACATTGCTGTATTTGTAATTCATTGTTGCCCAAAACATCACTATGTGGCTAGTTTTCCCCTAGCCAGGACATCTTCTGTATGAGAATATTCTTCCAAGTCACTGTTGTGACAATTTTAGTAGTTGTGTGGCCACATCGTGCCAGGGAATCAAATACCAGGTCCTTACCTACAATGGGACAGCTCTCCTCTAATCCTCAAACTTCATCTAGCATGCATAGTTCACTTGGGTTTGTATTAACATATTAAATAAATTTGACCCAGCTTGGGCAACTTAGTGACTGAGTAAGACCCTGTATAAAAAAAAAAAAAAGGAGGTGTGGCTCAATCAAAGGCTCTGAGTTCAGTCTCCAATACAAAACAAAAAAAGTGCTATGTGTTGTTATTTTTTGGTCTCAGTGTCTCTAACTTATTTCATAGAGTTAAACCATTTGGAATTTTATCAGTGTTAGGATTACTCTTTATTAGTCTGCTTTTCATTAGTCTAATGAAATACCTGAGGCAAGCTAATTTACAAAGAAAAGAGTTTAATTTGACTCATAGTTCTGGAGGCTCCCGGGCCACATCAGATTGTGGCCTTTTTGTTGGAATGGGTCCAAGACATTACATATCAAGAGACAAATACTTCCTCTCTGGCTTCTTTCTGCTTGTAAAGCTTGTAAGTGTTTAATCATGGAGGTGCCACCTGAATGAACTTCTCTGAGCCTAATTAGTCCCCAAAGGCCTTATCTAGAAGCATTCTAGTTGGATTAAGCTTCTACCCTTTTAATATCCCACAAGGAAGATGAAATTTTGACGCAGGATTCCTTTGGGGACATGCTAAACCCACATCTGAACGGGAACAGCTCCTTTTGGTAAAGCTTGAGTTCATGCTGATGATTTGCAGTAGAGACCCAAGATATTCAGGTCCAGTTCTCAGAAAAACTAAACGGTTACAGAGGTAGAGGACTAGAATGGTCAACCCCAGCCCCACTCTCCTGGAAAGAGTGGAGGGCCAGATATCAAGTGCTATTAAAACTCTTAGACCACAGAGTGGAAGAGCACCTGATTGCTGAACACAGAGAACAGCTGTGGGGTGGTATACATCATCTCTCCACCATCCCTCATCCCATGTATCTCCTCATCTGATTCTTCATCTTGTGCTCCAAAACACACTTTGTAATAAACCACAAATATGAATAAATTGTTTCTCTGAGTTGTGAGATGCCCTTCAGAATTTTCCAAGAGACAGAATCAACAGGTTATGTCTATAGGTATCTGAGAGATAATTTATCAAGGAATCAGATTCATTCACTTTTGGAAGCTAAGAAATCACAGTGCAAGTCAGCAGCGGGCTGAGGTACTTGGAATGCTGATGATGCAGCTTAGTCTAAGTCTAAACGTGTCAGTTCTAGTAAAGCTGGTAGTGCAGAGTTCAAGAGCCCTTGAGAGTACAGGTGGAAAGCTCAGTAGGCCAAAGTACAAGGCAGAGTTGAGTGCCACAGCTGTCTGGAGGGAAAACCAATTCACCTCTGGCATGTGCTCTATCTGGGCCCTCAGCCAGCTGAACAGGGTGTGTCTGCACTGAAGAGAGATCTTTCCCACCTCCTCTTGCCTCACATGCCTGGTGCTGGGACTACAGATGTGCACCTCCACACCTAGCTTCTTATGTACTTCATTATGGCCTCCCCAAAGCCTCCTGTGTTCACAGGTGGGGATTTTGGCAGTGACTGGACCATGGATGTGAATATGGATTAAGCATGTGATAACTAGATCATCCCTTAATTGGATTGGTGCTCTTTGGGTGTGGCTGGATGGATTTATTAGAGAGAAGCCCACCCAGGATGTGAGGGGCATCAACCAATAGCCTTGTAGCCTAAATAGTATGAAAAGGTAATTGAGGAAAGAAGGCTGCTGGTTGCGGCCTCCTTCTTGCCCTGCCGTGGACTGCGTCTCCTCTGCCATTCCACCCTGACTTGAAACCAGCTGATACCTCTAGAAACAGTGAGCTAAAGTGAACCTTTTCTTGGTATGGAATATTTTGTTCCTACAGCGAGAAAGTAACTATGGCATACTTCTTCATCAAGTTGACATTTAAAATTAAGTATAATTCTTGATTTACAGGGAGAACAACCTGTTACTAGCATCTAGTGTCCAAAGTGAAGTAGTTTTAAGGGACTAAACCTTCCACCTATAGGGCTGGCCAAATAGCTCAGCGGATTAAGGTATCTGCAAGTAGGAACAGGGGCCAAAAGTTCAATCCCTGGGCCTGCCCTGCCATCCCCACCCCCTGGGGCACATTGAGATGGCAATTGAGACTAGGCATGGTGGTGCACACCTGTAATCCCATCTCTTGGGAGGCTGTAAACAGGAGGATCACTATGAATCCAATGTAGTAGTGAGACTCTAAACACCCTTCCCTAAAATATATGTGTATATATATATATATATATATATATATATATATATATATATAAACTTTCCACCTGTGAAATTTGATACTATCTCTAGGTTGACAGAGTCAGAATTGAATTATAGCTTGGCTGGAGAATTTCTTTGGTTAATTAAAAAAATTAGCTGGGCGTGGTGGCGCATGCCTGTAATCCCAGCACTAGGGAGGCTTAGGCAGGAGGATTGTTGTGAGTTCAAGACCAGCCTGAGCTACAAAATGAGCTTAAGGCCAGCCTGAACTGCATGGTGAGACCCTGTCTCAAAAAGACAAAAAAAAAAAAAATAATAATAATAATAAAATAATAAAAATTGCTACGTTTAAGGCACATACTGATTATTTTCTTCATGGGGAGTTGGTGCATGCATGTAACACATCTTAATTCTTTTTTCAGCCCCTTCCTCTCCCTCCATCCCTTGGTGCCTTTCTCTCTTCTAATAGGTTGATCTCCCTATTTTCTATTATCTATCTTTTGTTTTGCTCTTTATTTAAATCGTGAGTTTGTTGTATAAGAGACACTGTGTGGTATTTAAGCTCGTGTGTCTAATTTATTATGCTTAATATTATGGCCGTAAGGTGCATCCATTTTTCTACAAATGATTCAAGGTTATCTTTCTTTATGGCAGAGTAGTACTCCATTGTGTGTAAATGCCACCCTCTCTTTATCCGTCCTTCTAATGATAGACATAAAGGCTGTTTCCAAGATGTAGCTATAATGAATTGTTCTGTTACAAACACAGTATGCCTGCATCACTGTAACTCCTTAACTCTTTCAGGAAGATATTTAAAAGAGAAACAGAATTTCTTAGTGTAGGAAATCCCTTCTGTACATTTAGCCAAAGAAGTAGTCTGTATTGAATGTGAGAGTAGATTGGTTGCTGATTTAAAAATGCCATGGACTAGGTGCTTTATAAAGAACAGAAATTTCTTTCCTCTGGTTCTGGAGAGTAGGAAGATCAAGATCAAGGCAGTAGCAAATTCACTGTCTGGTGAGGATCCAGCCCCTCACAGCCCGCGTCTCCCTACTATGTCCTCTTATGGTGTAAGGGACAAGCTAGGTCTCTGGACACTAAGAGCACTGATTCCAATCATGTGAGCAAATCACACCCCAAAGTCCCCTCCTCCTAGTGCAGCTTCCCTGACTGTTGGGAAGTCACCACGTGACCTTGGGAGGGGATGCAACCTCACTGTCGTCCTTCCCAGGCCAGTCCTTACGCCAGCTATACCACTTTGGGTCTTCCAGTCATTGATGATAACTTTTAAGACTACAGAACGTCTATCAGAAAAGTAGTAAAACAAAAGACACAGTTCAGAAAGAAAAGGCTCTGATTGGAGAAAGGTAACAACATCTCAAGCAGCCTAATGTACAGCTCTGTAAAAAATGCTGTCTGTCAGGAAAATCGTAGAAATGTCTGGGCCCTAACCATCATTAGCATGCAGATGCTGGTTGACAGCTGCCAGGAAAGAGATTGCTTCCACTGGAATGCTGTGGTAGATTCTGGAGGTGTCAGCCATGGAGATGTTCTAGCTAAAGAAGTATAAACAGTGAGCCTCCACAGCTGTCCCAGTAATCCAGCTTGAGAAGGCTTTCCGGGTACCTGTGATGGGCTGCAAAAGAATTTAGTGGGCAAGAAGTGTAAGATTAAATCAAGGCAGGTTCATTGAAAGCTGATGGATAACAATTAGAGCAGATCTCCCAGAGATCTTTGTCACTGGGCAAAGGGAAGTTGTAAACTGAGACGTGTGTGTGTGTGTGTGTGTGTGTGTGTGTGTGTGTGTGTGTGTGTATGTTTTTGACACATTTTTATTTGTGCTTACCAACAGAACTTTCATAATTACAGCTGATAATTTGTTTTTTTCTTTTGGAAGAAAAATTTAGCTGGCTCATTACACTGACACTAAACTCTAGATCATTTACTAAATTATACAATCATTAAAATAATGGGATATATTTCTTTTTAAGTTTTTATGTATGCATTTAGTAACTATAATGAGACTTACTAAATATAAATAGTGGCCCTAAGGTTTCCTATGGTGAATAATGGTGAATCCATTTTTTTTTTTTGGTCTCCAGCTACAATATTCATTTAAGTATTGTTTGTGTTTCCTTCCCCCTCCCTCTCACCTCCCTGTCTTCATCCTCTCCTTCCTTCTCCTCATGTTCTTCGCTACAGTGCAAAACTGGGCAAATATAAAGTTTTTCCTACCTTCCTGGCCCTTTACAGAAAGCCTGCAGTCACTTGATAATATGTTTTGTTGTTGTTGTTTTGTTTTGTTTTTCTGACTTTATGAAGGGTCTACAGGGTGTTCAGGGTCTCACTACTAGATTGGACCTGCAGCCTCCTGTTCTCCTGTTTACAGCCTCCCAAGTGCTGGGATTACAGGCCTGTGGCACCATGTCCAGACTCAATTGCCCTCTCTGCATGCCCCGGAGTGGAGCTGGCATGGCAGGCCTAGGGATTAAACCCCCTGCCCCTGCCCTGCTTGCAGGTGCTTTAATCTGAGTTATTTGGGTAGCCCTTGATATGTTTTTGAGTTTATTTACATTTACTGTATCTCCATGGTAATGCATATATTGCATATATGCTCTTGCTTTATTCTTCTAAACTCTGCATTCAGAGGACTTAAACCTGTAGCCTGAAATTTTTATATTTATTTATTGGTACCAGAGATTGAACTCAGGATCTTATTCTTGCTGCTGAACTATCTCCCCAGCCCCTGAAAATTTTGCCTCTGGAAGGGCAATTGTATCATAGAAAGGGGCAGCTGCTGCGATTCAGGCCCTTCCCTGTCTGGAGAGCTGGCTGCTGTGCATTTATCAGCGGCAGTTTTCACCGTCAGGTGTTACCGATTGCATTATGTCCTCTCACAACTGTGATGTTGAGGCCCTAACACCAGGGCTTCAGAATGTGAAGGGATTTGGAGTAGCACTCCCTAGAGAGGTAATTAAGTTGAAATGAAGTCATTAGGGTCAGACCAGTCATCCTTTTAAGGGGAAATTTGGACAGGTACAAAGTGAAATTGTGTAGACATGAGAAGACAGCTACATACGAGCCAATCACAGAAGCTTAGGAAGATACAAACCCTGATCAGACAGTGATACTAGGGTTGCAGCCTTTACACATGTGAGAAAAAAATTCTGTTTTTTAAACTGTCTAGTCCATGATGCGTTGTCACAGCAGCTTTAGCAGACACAGTTTGTGACCTGGCAAAGTGAAAGTTCTTGCAGAAGTTTATCAAAACGACTCGCAAAGAGTTTTGATCTAGTGACCAGTGGTAGCAACTGCTTCTTTTACCTGATTGCATCTTGAGAACTCTTGAAAAACCCATTGGGTGCCTTAGGTCTACAGCAAACATTTGGGGCTCCTTGAAGACCAGCTACCCTTGGAAAATAAGTGAAGCTGTAGAACCACAGTGTTATGATTTAGATACAAAATTTCCCAGAAAAGTCTGATGCACTCAGAGGTGGGCCTATTTGGAAGAGGCTGGTCACTACAGTCCTGTCCCTGGCTCCCTCTTCCCACTCTGCTCTCTGCCTGCCATGGGGCAAGCAAGTTTCCTCAGCCAAGCCTATTTGCCATAACATTTGCTCCTAGTGGCCTATCAGCTATGGACTGAATCCTCTAAAAGCTGTCAGCCAAAATAACCTCCCTCCTTTAAGTTGTTGCTGTTGAATATTTTGTCACAGTGACAAACTGACAGCTACAAAGAACAAAATCAGACAAAACATCGGGTCCAGGAAAGCAGTACCCTTGATGTGTCTCTTCCTGACTGTATGATAAAGGAACCTTTGGAACTTGTCTTCCAGAAGAGTTTGGAAAGTTTAGCAAAGCGGGCTAGAGAAGCCTTGGATTGCTGCAGGCAAAACTCAATGAGTGATTCTGATTATAGTACAGAAGGCTAGAATGTTGATAGGAATGTGGATAGTAAAGATCAGGCTCATTAGGGCTTCAGTTGGGAATGAGGACTCTGTGGGAAAGTGGATGGGGAGCCATGTGGGTTACATTCTGGAAGGAAAATTTGTTTACATTTTTCCCAGGTCCTAAAACTTCAAGGAAACTGGGATGAAGGGTAGGAGGTTAACTGAACTGGTGGAAGATATTTCACGACAGCCCAACCCTCAGGATGTGGCACAGATCATGCTGGTTGCTTTCGGTAATATTTATGGGAGAATCGGTGTCAAAAGACAGAGTAGAAAAATTGGAAAATAGTGTTTGGCTCTGAAGTGATGCTATAGAAAGTTGGAACCCAAAATAAACATAGTTGCTTAAAAGATTAATGCAATTGAAAAGAAATAAATGACTTTGTACAGAGCCAAGAAGAAAGATCCCTTAAGGACATCTCAGAGAACATCAAGACCCAGACCCAACACAGGCTCAAGAGTACAAAACTATAAGATTTTCATTAGAGAATCTCTAGGTGCTTGCTCAAGAAGGGCTTGTAGGGAACTGGATCCTTGCAGTTAGTTTCCCTGTAGTGAACCACCACAACACTGAGAGGCCATTGATATTATATCCAAGGGAGCCCAGCTACTGCTCATGTGGAAGCAGTCTTGGCATTGACCACAGGGTGTTAGTTTATAGGCATGAAGAATGCAATCATAGTAGGACATAGAGGCTTCCACCCAGATTTCCAGGGAAGCTCTGGGAGGCCAAGAAATGTGCTTCTGTGATGTGGGAAGGGGTGTAAATGAAGCTGCAGGTGTGGTAGAGACTTCAGGAAGTTTGAAATGTTGGGAGTGTGGAGGCTGCTAATGAAAGCCCCATATGGTGAGTAGAGCCAGCCAAAGCAAGAGGCAGGTGGGCTGCAACTGTCTAGGCTGTAGGAGTGGAGCTATCTAAGCCCTCTGGAGCTCAGGCCTTATCACAACCTATGACAGGTGCTCGACTTGGAGCTATGTTGTTTAATGTTTGTCCCACTTTGATCTTCATTTGGTTTGATTCCTCTCTATCCTCCTTTTGCTCTCTTGGCATGGGAATGTTTACCTGGTGCTACTATATCCTAGAACCATTCATTCTCATTTTGATTTTCACAAGCTCAGAGCTGAGAGTTTGCCTCAAGTCTCAGAATAGACCTTAAACTCAGATTTTTCAGCAGTGCTGGAAGTATCAGGCCTTGGGTGTGACATTTGGAGATGCAGTACATGCATTTTGCATAATGAGATGCACATGAAAGTCTTGGAGGCCAAGAATGAAACGTTGCAGTTCAGATATGAATGTCCCCCGAAGTCTCATGCATTCAGAGCTGGGGCCTGGTTGGAAGAGCCAGATCTCTAGGGTATATTCTTGTCGCTGGCTCCTCCCTTGTCATTGTTTCATGGTGCCCCGAATGGTCAGCTTTCCTGTGCACGCCCTTCTGCTATTCTGTTGTATTATAGCCAGCAACCATGAACAGAATCTTTTGACAATCAGGGGCCATAATAAACCTCCATTCTTTACGCTGTGGGTGTCAGCCTATCTGTCCCAGAGATGGGAAAGCACCCAATACACAGTGGAATATTCATTCCCTCTCACCTTCCCTGCCCTGCCTTTTGTTAGACTCGTCATTTCTAAAGTCAAATTATATAATAAGCAGAAAATACAGGTACTGGTGGTTAGTGGCCTACCCCCATGATTCAGTTCGCTAGCTGAGCAATATCCTTAGGTCCATGTTGTTTGGGACAGGATACATTTTTATGTTGAAGGCCATTGAAAAGAAGAGGCAAGTGACATAGATAAATGATTTTTCAGTAGAGTATGCTCTTTGGCCTTAATGTTTCTCTCTAACATAACTTAGGAAATTTTTAAGGAGAAAGATCACATTGCTCAGAAAAGTCAACTAAAGCCTTTGGAGAATGAAAGTGTTACTCATTCTGTTACTGATGACTTTACTATGGAGTGAATGTAATTTCTAAAATATAATCTCAGGTTAATGGTACTTAGAGCAGCAGCCTTTTGGAGGTGATGAGACCTTGGAGGCAGCCTCTTGCCCGCTTGTGGGATTAGGACCCTTACAGAAGGGCTTGAGGTCAGGGCTGTGCTCTCTTCAGAAACTCTTTCACATTGCAAGGGTACAGCAATCATGTCCCTTTGTCCCCTTTGCCTGCTGTGTTGTGAGGATGCAGTGAGAAGTTTGAGATGAAGTTCTGCCACTCTGCCATTCACCTATCATTACAGAGGACCTGTGGACTCCTTAAGAATCCTCAGTCTCAGAAGAAACAAGTGCTAGATGAGAATGCAAGTTTTTTTGTTTTTTTTTTTAAATTTGAGCTGATCAGTAATTTTTTCTGGTCTTTCATGAGCTATAAAGTTGAAATATAAAATGTAGGCGGTCCCTAAGGAGTCTCTCAAATAAAAAATATTATATAATCAGCCAGTTATGGGGCTGCATGTCTGTGACCCCAGCACTGCAGAAGCTGAGACAGGAGAATTACCATGAGTTCAAGGCCAGTCTGGGATACCTGGTGAACTCAAGACCAGCCTGGACTGTATAAAGAGACCCTGCCTCAAAAAGCTAGAAAAGGGGGGGGCAATTTCAGGTTCTACCTGGTGACTAAATGTTCCACATGTTCAAACATTTAATCTATGTTTACAAACAAGCCAGGCTGAACCAAAGAGGAAACCATTCCTGAATAAACATGCTGTATTGTCTCTGGAAGCGTGTTTCCTTTTCCATGCTGATTACATTCTTCTCTGGTTGGGAATCAGTGATTATTCTTACACTACCTAATTTATCTGGCAAAGGTAAGGAATATTTGATTTGAAAACTCAACTTCCAATATACAAATACTAAATTGAGCAAAAAATTGGTACATAGTAGGAACCTAACAAATAGTCATTATTCCTTGTGATTAAACTAAAATACTTTAAAGTAAACACAGGAGACCCAGAGTAGGGGGAAGGGGGCTAGAAGAGGTGGGGAGAAAGGAGGAAGAGAGAGAGAGAGAGAGAGGAGGGAGGGAGGAAGAAGGGAAGAGAGGGAGAGGGGGAAGGGAAAAGGGAGAAAGGGAAGGGGGAAGGAGGGAGGGAAGGTGGGGGAGGGGAGAACAGGAAAAGGAGAGACAGACAGACAGAGAGACAGAGATTTGGTATATGTTCTTTTTTTTTTTTTTTTTTTTTTTTGTGGAACCAGGTATTGAACTCAGGCCCTTGAGCTTGCCAGGGAAGCACTTATCCTACTGAGCTATCTCCCAGGCCCTGGCATATGTTCTTTAAACTCTAGGGAAATACATTATATGACAGGTTTTTCCTTACTGTTTTTCAGAGACAATACTGATTAGATCAACTGCTGTAAATCTTTTTTTTTTTTTTTTTTCAATACTGGGGATTGAACTCAGGACTTCACACTTGCTAGGAAGATAGCTTATTCTATCCTCTTGGCCCTAAAACCTTGAGAAGGGTGTTTTTGGCTGGCTCAGGCTGCCTTAAGGGCAGATTTGGTGTGGCATGTGGAGGTGGGGATCAGACTGTGATCTTCTGCGCCTGCCTGAGTCTGCCCAAGCAGGTACTTAAAATAACCAAGCTAACCCACCAGCCTCCAAATGCTGCTAAATCTTTATGCCTATTTGTGAATGTGAGTTTGTATGATTGGGGAACAGAACCCAAGGTTTTGTGCATGTGAGGCAAGCACCCACTCAGCTAAATCACCAGCCCTTTTTCATTTTATTTTCTGATGAGGTAAGATCTTCTTACATTTCCCCAGCTAGCCTGGAATTTGTGGTCCTCCTGCCTCAGCCTCCTGAGTATCTGGAATTACAGGCATGCATAACTGTGCACAAGCAATCATTATGGCATTCAAAAATATTTTTATGCTTTGTAAGTACTACACTTATATTTAATGAGCAAATTCATGTTGCAAAATATGTTGCATATTATTTCCTTGAGTCAATTTTGTAATGTAGTGACAGCTGGGAGCTTTCTCCTTAGTTGAAAAATTTATAATGTTGGATCAAATTTAAATGCATGTAGAGTTTCATGTACTTTCTCTTTTCTGAACAAACGAACATTTGTTGGGGCAATCTTACAAATTAGTTTAAAATAAACTCCTTAGTTTGGGGGCTATTTCTTATCTTTATCATACAATTAACAGGAGAGGGCAGTCATAGACTACTTTGAAGAATTCAATGGCTTGCATATTTTTCAGAGGTAAAAGTCCTGTTATTCTACTTTAAAAACAAGTGCACCAGTAACATATGCTATGTGCTAAGCTCATTTCTGATGTGTTATCTATACCTCAGATATATCTTTCAGAACATGGAAAATTCTAGTATACCTGTCCAATTGCCTGTGTAAAAAAGTAAAAGTTAAATCTAAAGATCTTACATGGTAGTTCAAGAAGACTATTTGGCCACTTGAAAACCAGGTTTAAGTTTGCCCTTAACCACCCCCTTTCCTGGAACTAGCTAGGAAGAAATTAGCTCTGAAGTTTATGGTGGATTCAGAAGAGGCTTGCCAAGACAGTCTTGAAAAAGGCCAGGTTTATACCTCAGAATTCCTTAATAATTCAAAAGGTCATATGCAATCATCACTTTATAATATCTGAATTTACAAATAAGCTTGATATATATATATATTTTTGCTGTTCTTACTGAGAACTTTTCATGCTGTGTGAGGGATTGTAGGTTCATCTTAATTCTTTACAGAGGGTGTTTGAGGCAACAACCTAGCACCATTGTTTTTAAAAGCATAAAGGTGTGCTTTGTGATATAGCGCTAAATCTGAGTGATTTCTAACGTTATTATTTGTAGCACAGCATGAAGACATCTATATGTGGCAATTATTTTTAGCAAGAACTTCAACAAAAATTATCATTGATACTGTTTGAAATTTTCTAAACAATAATAATTCTAGCTCCAATGCTGTAATTTAAGAAAAATGTGCTCATCAATAACAGGGAAAGGGACATTTTTACTGACCTGTTTCTCTTGGGAAAGAGATGAGTTTTCTTAACCATGTTTGTGGCACGAAGGTCTTCACTCTCTCTGCCTCTGCGATAGGAATTGAAGAATTATTTCATCTGTGACTTCAGTCACAGCCACAGATGTCATCAGTCACTTTACCATCATGTTTGGGATCTCACTAGAATCCTTGTCACCAGTAGTCATTGTTATAACACACTGCTAGGCCAGAGGTGTACAGAATGCCTGCAGATGGGCACACACACACACACACACCTAGATTCCCCCATTCCAGCCTTTTAGGGATGGAGCTACTCATTTGCCTAGAGCTTTAGCTGCTGATGCCTGTCCCTACAGTCTTCTCTGGAAATTGATCTTGACTTAGAGAAGCTGTTTGATGCAAGTTCAACCCCAAGGATGACACAGTGATACCACAGTCTTGGCATGCTTTTCTTGATTCAGAACTTCTTTCAAAGGGCTCCTTCTGGTCAGATGAGACCTCTTTTGTGACTGTTTTATAGCTCAGTTTTTTCTCTAACACTATTCCCCTCCTCTCCTGGGCCTTGATCCTGGGAGAATCCCTTCTCTGCACAGAATTCCTGCTGGTCAGGAATACATGCCGGTCAGAATCTTAAATTTTATATATTGAGATCTCCACTGGCAGCAGTTTACATACGTGCAGTAGCTAATTGAGGAAGAGAAAAATATTTGACTAAATTGACAAATTTTTTTCTGTCACATATTGAATAATCATGGGGAAAAAAGAAAATAAGACAGAGCCCTTTCAAGACAATCTCCTTACAGAACACTAGTTCTATCTTTTCCTATATTCCCAGCACTACATTATCTTGTATTTCATCCTAAAGTTTAAACCAGCTCATTGTCCTTCAAACATCATTGTTATCTTTATAGCCCCATAATCAGTCACATAGTTACATGAGGTTAATTAACACCTACACACAAATGGATTCCTAAGTCCTTAACTCTAATTTCCTTACCTCCCTGCCTCTCCTTCCTTTCTCCTTTCCTTTTCCTCCCTGTTGCCCGCCCCTCTTCCTCCTCTCCTTCTTTGAGACAAAGTCTCAGCCTGGCCTTGGACATTACTAAGTAGCTCAGACTAACCTTGAGATTCTCCTGCCTCAGCCTCAAAGTGTGGAATTACAGATACACACCACCACAACTGACCCAACTTCTTTTCTGAGATAAGGTAAGAAAATCTCTGTCTCTCTGGCGCTCTCTCTCTCTCCCCACATGCCAAGCAAGAACTCTACCTCTATAAGTGCAACAACTACCTCTACCTGTATCCTTTCCTTATTTGTGAGGGGATGGGGACATGTAAGGGAACAGGGAAATGAATTGTGCTGAGCTGCATCCCCAGACCTTTTAAAAAACGTTTTATTTGAGGGAAAGTTCTCACTACGTAGCTAAATTATTCAAGCTGGGCTGCATATTGCAGTCTCCTGCCTAAGCCCTCCAGAGTGTTAGGATTAAAGGCAGGCACGTACCACCACACACCCAGCTCTACTTTTTTGGTGAGATGAGAAGTCCTCAGTCAGTCACCTGCACTGGGCTGGAGTTGACTCAAGCTCTCATGGAGCTGGGGTTATAGGTGTGAGTCACAGTAGTCTTTTGTCTTTTTGATGGTACTTGAGATTGAACCCAGTGTTAGCACTGAGCCAGATTTCCAGCCCATTGTACTTTTTTATTTTATTTTTTTAATGATAGCAAGGTTGTGTTAAAGGTAGGAAAATTTAACAGGCTCTGTAATGCAAATTTGGGCCAAGTAAAGGTCAGAAAAGTAGTGCACCCTGCAGTGTACTGGGGGCCAGCGCAGGAGAGGGAACACAGAGGACAGCTTTTGCTTCTACTTTTTTTCTTTCTTTTTACAGTAGGACCACAGATGTACCCAGTTCCCTAAAGTAAATTACCTTAATCATTGTTATGCTTCTCTTTTATCATGGCAATAATTGCTCAACTCAACCTTACAAATCTAATTGGAAAAATCCCTAGATGCTAGTTGTGGTAATACCTCTGTGAGTGCTCTGGAAGGCTGAGGCAGGAGGGAGAAAGCTCCACCTCCGTCCAGGGAGCTCAGTGATGGAGTGAGGCACGGCCTCAGCATGAACATAGTAAAAATAAAAAGGAAGAAAGAGAAGAGGAGCTGGGCTTATAGTTTAATGTGAAGGCACTGTGTTCAGCTACTAGTACTGTAAAAAAAAAAATAAAAAAGTAAAACCTTTTTTTATATTTTTAGGAAAGGGGTCTACAGGGTGTTCAGGGTCTTACTTCTAGATGGGACTCAAAGTGATCCACCTGTTTACAGCCTTCCAAGACCTGGGATTACAG
>PVKA01004799.1:37296-95844 GCA_004027165.1 Ctenomys sociabilis | reverse complement strand
GATATTTACACATGTGTGTCTGGTTTATTTCACTTATGAGTATATGTTCAAGTGGCATCCACTTCAGTATAAATGCTTCGAACTTATCATTCTTAATAGCTGAGTAATACTCCATTATATAGAAATACCACATCTTTTTCAACCATTCCTCATGTGATGGACATCTTGGTTGTTTCCAAGATTTTGCTGTCACACATTGCGCTGCTATAAACATCATCCTGTGATTATTTAGAAGCAACTGAATGCAGATATGAGACCACAACAAAGGGGCATTTCTTACACACCAGTGATAGGCATATGCTTGGATGGACAGGACACGGTGCTTTATAGCTATGACTGCATCTCTAAAAGCAGTTGCCTCTGCTTCTAGTCATCTCTGGAGGTCACCTGATCATCAAAAACTGTAGAGTGAGGTTTAAAATTATTCATTTTTTTCTTTAGACTAATTTAGCAAAGATAAATCTAATGAATTTGTATTATTGGTTAAGACTATTTTGTTCAACACACAAAATTATTGAATCCAATTCACCCATTTCCTAAGTAGTTTGGGGATGGGTGTTTGGACTTGTAGGTGTGGGAAGCATGTAGCATCAAATTGTTGCTGTCTTCCTTGTCACACTTCCAAGTGCTCAGGGATAACGCCTCAACACTACAGGGAAAGAGCAGTAAAATCACAACCTGTGATATGAAATGACAGTGAGTTCGCTGTCCGACATGCACCTGAGCCCAAGATCTGCCACTTATTAGCAATAAAACCTCAAATAACACACTAAACAGCCAAAGCTGCCATGTCATCTTCTGCAGAAGTACTCTCTGGTCCATGTATCACAGAGGAACTGGTATGATAATATGCACAGGGTGAGATAAAATGGGAAGCATGGTTAGCAGACAGTTAGCGTTGGATATCTGTGATCAGAACTTGAGGAAAAGCATTAAAGCAACAAAGGAGAAAAGTTTAGCATAGTATTTCCATAGCCTTGGGACAACCAGCTCTAAATATTTCTTGAACATTAGTGGATAGGAAAAGAAATGGATGCCTAAAACTTTAAATCCTCCCTCCCCACCCCCATCCACCAGTGAGGCATATAGCTCAGTGGCACAATCACCTGCCTGGCAAGTACAAGGTCCTGAGTTCAATTCCTGAAACAAAAAAATATTCCCACCCAATTTATGTTTATAAAGTTATATAATTATTTTCTCCTATTGGACTTTCAAACAGATGGACTAAATCCACAGTGTTCTAACTTACTCAGATTAATAGCCCCTGATCATAATTATTTAAAAAACCTTATAATCATAGAATCATACATTGAGGAGCACAGAGACATACATGGTAGACAGACCGTGTTCATTGATTATCAAGTAAAGGTCTAAGGAAAAATTCGATAATAAGAGTGAGGAAATTCAAAGTCTTAGCTACATTTAAGCACAATCCTCCAGTGGCATGTATTGCAGTGGTAAAATAATATTTTTAAACATTTTCTGTAAATAGGATTCATAGGTAATGTCATTGATATTCTGGAGCAGTCCTCCAAGACTCAGCATAGACAAATCATCGATTCTTTCATTTATCATTCTTAGGACTTCTGTAGTCACTTCAAGGTGTCTTCATGTAATCCACTCCTACCTGAGAATGTTTTCAAGGATATTCTAAACAATTAACCTTCTCACACTGCAGTTCAAGCATCTCTCCATGATAAAGCACTTGAATACCTCAAAAGCATAATTATACACATACCCTTGAGAGGCGGGATATATCAGGTTCCCTAAATGAGTGTGGATATTACCCTGATATAGCAGCAATTAGTCATTAAGAATTTTCACTTGTTGGATGGTGTCAGTGAAATATAACTTGGCTTAGAGGAGTCCGTGTCATTTCAGACTGCCATTTTCCATCAGCTGCCTTGAATTTATTACAGTTTCTCAAAGGCAAAGACAGCAAACCTACTCAGGCCTCCTTGGGCTTTTCTCCCACTCTTGAAGCAGTCAGGTGTTAATTTAGGGTCTCGCATAAGGTGATCTTCTTTGGTAGATAAAAAAGAAATTATTCTTGGATTGGCAGTATAGCTCAGCAGTCTAAAGCGTCTGCTTGAGCAAACTCAGGCAGGGGCATGGTTTAGGTCCCACAAGCCACACGGTGCACCAGCCCCACCCTTAAGGTGGGCTGAGCCAGCCAAAAGAAAAACAAAAAGAAAAGAAGAATTATGCTTGAAGGGGAAATAATCCATTAGTTAAATTATAAAAGATTCCATGCAGGCCACGGACTCATCTAACCATGATTAACTTAGAAATATATATGGTGTAATTAGCCTAAAAACTGTCATTTTTAATGTGCAGTCAGTGATCCTAAGTATTCACTGTTACACCAGATATCTTAGAGCCCCAGGAAAGTCTCCTTTTATTCTGACCTCAATCTTGAAACCTTAAAAGTTTTCTTTTAAAATGAAAATTTTATATTCTTTTCATCAATACATTAATGTAATACTCAGAATATTGTCTAAAATCTTATTCTACAAGAATCAACATAGAGATGACTCCAGTAGACATCAGTGCCATCCGTGAGAGTGGAAATCTTAATAACCTTCTCCTCTAGCACCAATATATGAAATTTTTAGTTGGAGGACCTTAAGAAAATAGACCTCTAGTAGACAATGAAGTCTACCTGGAGTTTTCAAACTGTTGAGAATTTTTGATTTTAGCAAATACATTGTCGTATTTTCATTGTTGATAGAAAATATCCTTATGTGTGGGTCCTGTATGTGTTGTTCTTAGGCATAAAATGTAACCATTTTCACAAAACCCTTCAATGGCTTCACTTATGGTGCTGAGTCATTATCAAAAGTCTCTGCCCTGCCTACAAATCATAAAGCCTTCATTCATTCTGGTCCCTGTCCTTAGCAGGTCTTCCTTGTATCTGTCAGAGCTCTTATTCCACTGTCATCCTTTCGGAGGAGGAGAAGGAGGAGGAGAAAAGAATAGCACCAACCAGACACACACACCACACCACACCACACCACACACGCGCAAGCGCAGAGTCCTTCTGGGCTAGTCTTCTTATCTTATATTTTTATTCATTTTGTAGCCTTTAATAATTTCCTGTTCCCCCATTTTACGACACCTACCCACTGAATACACTATTTATAGGAGAAATTTTACCTTTTTAATTCTTTTACATGCAAAGTTTAATGTAGTAGTACTTAGTTTTTCCGTAACTATGTTGAAGAAAAATAAGTTCATAAATAAATGAACCCAGTCAATTTTTAAAGTCCAGCACAAATACTGTTTTTCATGCCTGGTATACGGCATTACAATTATCTAAAATTCTTCTTTGTTTTGCCTTAAGAAGCATCAACATGCCTGTAGTCTTTTTCCACTGTAGACGTTATCTTAATTGTAACTGTAATACACAAATAAGAACGAAAACCTGGACAACACTCTAACCTTGGCCATCTGTAATAAACCAATGGAAACAGGGACACATTGATCAAAGCAGGAGCACCGGCAGTCGTCTTGTGCCTGGCGTTGCTCTTCCCAACGGCTCCTCCGGAATGGAAGAGGTGCATGGTCAGGAGAAGGGGCAGCAGATCTGAATGGTTAAACTGCGCACGGAGCTGCAAGGGTGAGCCTTGGGCCCCGGGACCAGGCCTGTTTTCCTACCTGAGACCCTTGCTTAGACACCTCAGCTCAGCTCAGCGACTGTGAAGCCTTCTGGTGCGTACAAGATGACACGCGACAGCAGCGATGACCGACGATGGCAAACCTGGCCTGCGCTGCAGTGCGAAGCACAGTCATACGCGTCTTTCCGTGAGACTGAGGTAGCGGGAGCAGGTCCTTCGTGAGCATGAACAAAGCAGAGCTGCGTTTCTAGCTTTTCCTTCACCACTTCCACCTTGCACACCTGTACTTCCGAGGGGGAGCACACTCTGTGCGTGTGTACAACAGAGAGAGCTCTAACCCACACCGATTCCACGGTCCCTCGGTGCATCCCTCCACCTCAGCGTCCTGACACCGAGCTGAAGCCAGAACAGATGATCAGAAAGTGACCTGCCGCGCGGGGTCCAGACAGACGGCGAGCAAGAGGAGCCTCTGAGAAGGCCACACGCCTACCTGTGGGTGGGCAGAGCTTGCCCGAGGATCTGAACGCAGTGTGTTGTCTCCACAGAATACGGCAGAGTAATAAGTCACAGAATTATTAGCTGTGATGTGAAGGGGAAGAAAAGCAAGTCGCTGAGCAAATGAGCAGAATGAGAACGGGTGCTGAGGGCTCAAGGGGGGTGAGCTCTCTGCAGAGGGAGCTGCTCAGCGGGACCCACAGAGAAGGGCTGTGAGGGTTAAAGTGAGAGAGAAAAGCAGGGTGAGAAGAGGCCAGCGGGCAGGCTGCTCATTTTGTGCTCTTTAGCCATGACCGGACATCGGGGTGCAACTCTGAGGCCAGGAGAAGGCCACAGTGGACCCATGCCAAGGGCATGGCTCTGGATGCAGTGTGGAACCTGGACTGGACAGGATGGAAAGTCACCAGGGAGAGGCGCCACACTGCCCCTAGGAGGAAAGGACTTAGCCCGGAGGAAGTTGCTCCAGATGTGCCCTCTAGAACGTTCTGTGTGGAAACCTAGTTGCCACTGTCATGGTACTGGGTAAAGGCGGTGTCTGAGGAAATGAGGTCATAAGCTGAGGACTTGATAAAGGAGATGCATGCCCTCCCTGAGGACACCCAAGAGAGCCCCAGCCCTTGCACCACAGAGATTCATTCAAGAAGACCAAGTCCGCGGACCAGGAGAGCTCTTTCCAGACACAAACTCTGCTGGTGCCTCGAATTACACTTCTAGAACTTTCAGAGCCCTGAGAAAGTCTTCCTATTTCTGGAGGAAGACAGAGGATATAGCAGCAAAGCCTAAGCAAGAGAAGGTGATTGTGTGGGACACATCGCTGGGTGGGAGAACAGGCAGGAAGACACAGCAGATGTGACACAGGGAAGAGAAAGGGAGACACCTAGGGTGGCACTTGCCTCTGAACTGAGTGACTGAGGAGCCTGACAGGAGCTGGAAAGCTAGGGTCAGGAGGGTGCAAAGGAGATGATAGTGGGGAAAGCAGGGCTCTTCAGACAAATCCTGCCTGAGAATTGGGAAGCGTCCAGGTGTGGCTGCTGGGAGCCTGTGGATGCAGGAAGCAGCAGCTCGTAGGCTAGCAGGGCCAGGTGCCAGCACGGCTGCTCTCTGAAGACACCCACAAGAGGGTGATGAGGGTGTGTTCACAGTGGCACTGTGAGGAACTTCCTTCCATCAAGGGTCACCCTAGCTCTTCCACCCCTTTCTGCCTCTTGGTCAACAGAGCTAAAGCGAAATAGATGAGAGAACCCAAAATTCTCTCCTCTGACTCTCTCTCTCTCTCTCTCTCTCTCTCTCTCTCTCTCTCTCTCTCTTTCTCTCTCTCTCTCTCTGACTTTCTCACTACCTCTCTGACTCTCCCTCCTTCCCTCCTCTGTGTGTGTGTCTATCCTCCCACCCTCTTCCTTCCTTCTGTCTTTTTCCTCCTTCTCCCCATCCTCCCTCTTCACTCCTCAGATCAACCTCCCCTACTCCACCCATTCAACTTCTTTCCATACCCAGCTAGGCAGTAAAATCTGGAAATTGGCTGTGAAGGATTTAAAAGCAAGCAGTCCTTGCCAACTGGTCACCTGTCTCCACATGAAGCTATCAGAGCTCACTTGTTAAGGAAAAATGCAGCCATGACCCACTAGAGCCCTTCACTACAGCTGAGGACCTAAGACCAGCCAAAAGGAGTCAGTGCTTTTCTCTCAATGTTACTCTTCCTCGTGCCTGTTCCCCTCCAAGGAAAGGTGACTACTGACTTGGGGTAAGTGCTAGACACACAGACTATGGCTCCTTCCAGTGAAAGCGCCGTTTCTCCGTGTAGTCTCCAACTGTACCTGTAGCCGGTTGCCGACTTTGCTGTCTCGCAGGACAGAATGCTGAAGCCCTTCACCACATGTGACTGCTGTCCTTTCAGACTGCACTTCTGGTGAGCATGAATACTCCACTGATTCCATTTAGCTCACAATGCATCCGGGCACCTGCTTCTGGGCTGAAGCACATCTCAGCTGTGGAGTTTTCTAAACACTCTGGCAATTGAGGCTCATGTTCCCTACTAAATGGCACCCCTCATCTGTGAAGTCATTTACAAACTTTAGTGATCAAGCCATACATTTCTGGGTTGGAATTTAATGGCACCTTCTGCAAAATGAGCTCAATCCTTTGCTGATCATGGGCAATGGGACAGTTTAGCTGGTTTGTGGTGATTCACGTTATTTGCTTAGCACTCCCTGGATGCGTGCTGCAGTCTGCAGAGCCGTGTCGTTGCTGAGCTGGGAAGTCACAGCCATGCCATTCTGCTCCAGAGGCAAGGCAGGAGGGCTGCAGAGGCAAAGTGTGCTGTGGGTATGGAGCTCACACTCCTGCGCATGTGTGGCTCTCCACACCCACACGAGGCCACACAGTGAGTCCTGCCAGGACTCCTACTCATGAGCCTCCATGAAGTCTGGATGCTCTGAAATATCAAGCTCAAAGCAACTCACCCCATTTGTCCACATGGGTGAGGTCACGCCCTTCAGCCTAACACAGCACCAGCTTGTGTCCTGTTCCTTCAGAACTAGGAAAGTGGTTCCTGTGCTCCTACCCTGAAATCAGTGCATTGGTCAATTTAGCGGCATAATAATTTAGGAATATTTAATCAACCTGAAATACCATTTTATCTTTTTACTTCACAAAATATACGTTCTTCCTAAACTGAAATATGAAGAATCAATGACTGAGCTTTCTTCAAACTTGCCCTGTTTAGCAAGCCAGGAGGTCTGTGAGAGGCCACTGTAATGCAATAAACTGGAACAGTTTTTAAAACTCAACTGAGGGCCAGCCAAATAGCTCAGCAGATTAAAGCACCTGCAACAGGCGCAGAAAGGTTTCAGGGTTTCATCCTAGGTCTGCCATGCCAGCCCCGCCCGCGAGGCATGCTGAGACAACAATTGAGACTGGGCGCGGTGGGGCACACCTGTAATCCCAGCTCTCCGGAGGCTATATGAACAGGGGGATCACTACGAGTCCAATCTAGTAGTGAGAACCTGAGCACCCTATAGAAATACAAAATATAAAAATAAAAATAAAACTCAACTGCACCTGAATAATAATGCTCTAGCAAAGGCATTGTCTCCCAGGGAGAGTCGGCGCTGAGGCAGGGGATGATACACACCCCGTTACTATCTGTGCCAGCATCTGCACTTGTGGGGAAAGATCAATACTCTTGCTTCAAGTCGGCATCACAGCATAGCAAGAGGGCTTTGGACTGGATAAGATAATACTGGAGTGTAATCCTGGTGTATCAGACAATAAAGCACTCAATTGTCTGAGAGATTATAAAATTTATGTTTTAATACTTTGTAGACATTAACCATCTAGGCATTAAGCCAGATAAGGAATGCATACCGTCTTGAGAAGAGGAGTGTACCACGGAGTCACTCATTACAGCTTGTTGAAGATTTTTCCAAAAAAAAGAACATAAAAATGATGAAGGTGGGCTACAGTATGCATACAAGAAGATATATAGCACTGTAATAAAGTCAGGAAATATGTTCTACATTAACAAATTCACTCCTCAACCCATAAATTGTATGCAAGGAAGATTAAATAATTTCATGGCAGAATTGGTTAAAAACAAGGTGTTTATAAATCTTCCCCTTCTTCTCTAAAACTAATCTCCTCCATGTTTGCTCAGGGATGATCAAGACCTACAATAGTTGTCCAGTTTGTCACTCTTTAGCCAACATGTTCTCAATTTCTCTACTGAAAAATAAATATTCTAGAAATCAAATTAGATTATAGAATTATTGATTTTTGGATCCTAAAATGTTTTTAGGTCTGTGGTATTTAACAGACTGCAGTCAACTCTATTTCAAAACACAAAACAAAACACCTGAAGATTTTGCTAAACCTATTTGTCCTTTGGCTCTACTTCTGCTCCAGTCCTGGGAGATGTCTCGTAGCTCATGATGCCCCATCAATTTTGAAGGCTCTCAGTAATGCTACAGAAATCTGCCAAATGCCATGCAGAAAAGTTTGGTTTCAAGAATGTGTTTCAAGATGTTTATATTTAATCTTTTTGAAATAAAAGTCTTTGAAATATTGAGAAAATGAAATATTCCAGGAAAATTGAGGACTTTGTAAAAGATCTACTATCCTTTTATCATTCAGTAGATGTCGGGAAAAACCTTGTGGAGGATGCAGGTTTTTGTTCCAGCATTCTCCAGCTAATCCTCTCCACCTTGAGAGGATGTGCTCCTTTATCCTACTATAAGATGTTTGCCAAATACAATAGGGCAAAAGACAGCTCAGATTGACTTAGCAGGCAGAGGGGCAAAAGCTAAAGCAATACTCCCAAGTTTAGAGCTGGGTCCCCCTGCCACTGAGTTCTTGCTGGGGGGTAACCCGCTGGCCTGCCTTGAGTAACTATCCCTTTCTAACTCCTTCTGTTTCTTCCTGAACTCTGAACAAGCTGCAAGCTTCAGGCATATCTGAGGGAACAAGCTTTGTGTCCCACATCGATCATCACATCATCACGCTTCTTTTTTTTTTTTTTTTTTTTTTTTTTTTTTTTTTTTTTTTTTTTTTTTGTCTTTTTGAGACAGGGTCTCACTATGCAGTTCAGGCTGGCCTTAAACTCACTTTGTAGCTTAGGCTGGTCTCGAACTCACAACAATCCTCCTGCCTCAGCCTCCCGAGTGCTGGGATTATAGACATGCACCACCACGCCTGGCTTCCATCAGGCTTCTTGGTGTAGGCACTTCCTCTTAATCCCTTGATGATCACCTAAAACAGCTCTGAACTCCAGCCCTACACCTTGGCTCCTGTCCTAGCCATGAACAAGAAGATGAGCGGCAGTTCCAGGATCATACAGGAAACTTTGCGTTAAAGTTGTGCAGTAATTATTGCCTCCAGGGGAGGGCTATGAAATGGGGACAAGTAATATAATATAGAGCACTTGTTCAGGATGCTTTCACATAAGAAAGGCACCCCATCACCAACATCACCACCAAATATATATGTATGTAAATATGTATATATGTAAATATATCAAAATATTTTTTCAAATAAATATAAATATTTATAGATGTAAATATATGGACATATATTCATGATGAAAGATGTGCTACCTGCTGCTTCCTGTGACGATCATGTCTTCAGATAAGCAGGCAGCAGCCAACAGAACGTGCCCATCAGAATCTGGTGACGTTCCTCCTACTCTAATGTTAACTGTGCTCCCCCACAGCATGGTTCAACAGTGTTGAGAACTGAGCTTGGCCCTCTGCTTGAACACATCAACAAAGGTGGAAGGAAAGCCTCACAGGATAAAGAAAAGGATCAACAGCTTTGAGATACGAGTGAAGCAGATGCCACACCGGTACACTCTGAATTCTAATCCCAGGCCGATGTATTTCTTGGAAGACTGAAAGAGAGCTTGTAAAGAAAGAGGACTAGGGAACTACCCAAAACTAAAAAATTACTTTTATAGGCTGAGATGGTGATTTATGCTTATGAAAGGGGAGGCTAAATGTTCTACAAATTCCTAGAAACAGACAACAAACTACCTACTGCCTCCTGGATCCTATTCATCCACTTAAAGCAGATCATCTCAAGAATTCAGGCCCGGTAAGCTTTGACGCGCGGGTGCATCTGCCCCAGACATTCCTTTTCCAGTCCTCTCCCCAGCAGTGGAAGCAGCAACACAGCCTCTGACACGCAGGTCCAGGTGGCGGGAGGGCGGCGGCAGAGCAGGGGCGGTGACCCAACTCACCTTCCTGAAGCCTCTTCCCCCACCGAGCCAGCTGGGCTCCGAGGCAGTCAAGCGCAGTCCAGAAACTACTGCTCACTCATTCAGGCGGGGGCGTGACCATTCCCTGAGTTCTTTCCCTGGGCCCAGAGAGAAGAGAACAGGCAGTGGGAGAGCTGTGGTCACATGCTCTGCCCCCGCCCCACCCCACCCCCAGCCCTCACCCCTCCTTTAAAGTATCTAATGCCACTAGGGCTTGATTTCCTCATACCATCCAGCGGGGGAAAGGAACGTGCTGAAAGCCTGTTTCACTCCTGTGACCACCTCAGAGTTCAGATACGCTAGGAACATTCAAGATCCAGTGTGTTGGGAAGCATGAGGTAGAAATGGGATAAACGCACCAGACTCAGCCCTCTGACTGCCATGGATTTTCTGACATGGCTGCAGCCCCTGCCCCCTCCCCATCACTGTACCAAGGAAGATCATGTCGTACAACCGCCTTTTGGCTGCCGCAGAACGGAACTCTCATTTTTGATGACTCCAGGCTCATTATGACTAAGGTCAGGTAGACCGCAGTAGAGTTTCACCTGCAGCAGCTCCATCTCCCTCCAAACCCCACTCATGTGGGTATCCCATCTCGTGCTTCCCCACATGTCCTCCTCTCCCGGGGACTCAGCACCTACCCATGCACTCAGATTTCCCACATGCACCTGTGATCCTCGGTCAATCGGTCCACGAGGAACGGTGCTGCTGCGGCTGCTGCTTTGGAGAACGAAGCCAGATAGCAGCCCAGGAGTGCAGACGGCTTAAGGGTAAGTTAGATAAGCACTTCAATGAGACACAGGAAATGGGATCTATAGAATAAATTCTTTTCTCTCCACCTCAGAGCCTATTTCACAAGGCAGTCTCTCAGAAGAGACCATGTGAAAATGAGCCAGCCTGAACTTGCTGCAAACCTGTGCCAGCTGGGTCCAGCGTCGCCACCCCGCCCTGCCTGGTGTTGGCCCCTCCTCCCTTCCCTCTTCGCTCTGGCTGCAGGCCCTGTACCCCAGCACACACTGTTGAGCATGTTCGCCTGCCCAGCTCTCTTTTCCTAGGAAATGGGGTAACTCCTGGAGATCGCCATGATATCGGCTGAGTTCAAGGCTTCTGCAAAATTTCCAGGTGAAAATAACCAAGAAAACAGATGTAGGAATCTAAAAGTTGGAATATCCTGGCTAAAAGTATATCTTTCACACTAAGAGGTCCTATGCTGAATTTTTGACCCATTACTTTAGATCTGAAACTGAGAAATGTGTTAGTTTTTCATTGATTTTTTTGCTATCTGCAAGCCATTGATCCTCCAGTCAATAGTGTTGTGATACAGAACTATTAAAAACAATCATATTACAGAGCAGAGTTTCTCCATCTGGAGTCTATGAATTTGGAATAAAAGCAAAAGAAGAACTAACAAACTGCCATCCTTAATTTTGTAAACCCCTAAATGAAATCTTAATTATGAGCAGCAAAAGCAAACCAAGGTGGTTCTGGCAGCCCTTGCAGCACAGCCTGCACCTGAAGCCAGAGGGTTTCAGTCTGGTGTCCAGCGGGTCCTGGGCTGCCCGGGCACATTGCTCCCAGGCCCAGCTGGAGCACAGAAGTCCCCTTCTCCCAGAGGCACAGAATGTTCGTGACACCGCCCCAAACCTTCCAGCAGGAGTTTCCTCCCTAATGTTCACAGGTCTGCAAGCCTAGAAGGAGTTCGTTGGTGCACTGGGTTGTGAGAACTGCTGGAGCCACAGAGCCCTAGGCACAGGCTGAAAGCAGGTGCTGTTTCCACTTCCAAAGGCAGAACAGCGAGGTGTGGACAGCCTGCTAGGTGCCAGGAGGAAGAGCCTGCTGGTCACCCCTATTCCTATGCTTATTGCCTGGCTCCCAGCACCCCGCACTTCCACAGGCCCTCCCCAAGGGTGCCTTTCCTCCACAGGTCATGGGAATGCCAGCCCAGGGCTCATCTCGATGACTTCTATTAACATTCTGATCTCTAGCAGACCCTGGCTCGGCCTCAGGTCAAGCTCTGAAGCTCCAGGGAACCCATCTCATGACTCCTGGGGGCTCACAGTGTAGGGCATGGCAACCACCCCAGGACAAGCAGAGCGACTCTAGCTCCAAGAAAGGCAAAGAAAAGGAAGGAGATTGAAAATCCGACACAAGAAAGGCAAAGAATCCTGTGAGAGAATGGGTAGTATGAGATAATATTTCATTGTACTTAAATGAGAAACTAAAAAATTAAGTGATTGGGTTATTTTTTATGAGTTTTCTTGTACTTTTAGGCAAATACACACACATGCACACAAAAGCCAGTAAACTGTATCAAAATATGTCAGTGTTTTCTTTCAACACTGAGGATGAGAAGACATAGAAGTGATTCACATTTCTTTTGTGCTTCCTGAAATTTTCAGTGGTTCTTTGTCTTAACACGGCAAGTCGCCCATACCTCTAACAATAATGTGAGGTGACAAAGATCTCCCTAAATCTTTTAAAAACAAAAGTATCACCTCTTTTTGAGCTTTAAGTAACCCTGAAATTCTGCCATTTGTGATCCTAGTTCTACCTTTGAGGATCCAACCTATTTAAATTCATTCTATCTTTGGCAATCAATACAGAACTCCAACAATAACCATTGTTAGTGTGGATGAACAATGAATCCTCCTGAATTGTTGGTGGGGTTTGAACGGGTATGACCACTATGGAAGTCAGCATGGAGGCTTCTCAAGGAACTGAAATTAGAAGCTGCATATGACCCAGCTATGCCTTTGCTAAGTTTCTTCCCCAAAGAGCTTAAGACACCTTACTCCAGTGTTACAAGCATACCGATGCTCACAGCAGCACAATTTGTAATAGCTAAATCCTGGGAGCAGCCTGTGTACACAACACCAGATGACTGGATAAGGAAAGTGTGATAAGTATGTGTGGTAGGGTACTACTTGGCTACAAAGAATGATAAACTTGAGACTTTTGTAGGAAAACGGATGCACCTGGAAAATACAACATTGCATGAAGTAAACCAGGCAAACAGGCTTGGACACCATGCATATCTCTCATTGGAATGAGGCAAAGCATGCAAGGAATGACAAAAGATGGGTAGAAAGGGACAATGGGAGGAGTCCCTTGAGGTTGGGAAGGGGCATAAGGGCACAAGAGTGAGGGTGAAGAGGAGGGGAGGGAGGCAAGATAAAGATGTGCTTGCTGTGGGAACCTAACAGCCCTAGTGAATGCAGACACTGTACGCCTTAACAGGAGCGAAGGTTAATAAAACCAGCAAGAATGAAAATAGGAGAAAGGGGCACTGGAGGAAGAGGTTGGGGAGAAAAGGAAGGAGATTAAAAATTAGACACAAGGCCTTACTCTTAGGACCGCTTCAGATCCACCCAACCCCAGGCCCTGCCAGTGTGTGGGAGAGCTTATGCTCTCTCCTGTGCCCATCAGACCAAGAACAGACTCACCACATGAGAGAGACCTTTCCAGGCGTTCTGCAGTCATCCCGCCCCTCCAGGGCCAGCACAGCATGCCCTGCATGCCACATCCAGCCCAGTCCAAACCCCGTCCAGTGTGTAAGAGAGATTCCTGCTTCCTTGTGCCAGCAGGAACTCTCCTGACCAAAACTCAGGCACCCCTCAGGATTGAGACTCACTACCTTGCCCTTGGGACCACTCCACCCCCACAGAGACCCTGCTCCCAAGCCCTCCCAGTGAGTGAGAACTTCTATAAGGCTCTTGAGACACCCCAGATCCATACCAAGTCCAGTCCCAGCTAGTGTGTGGTAGAGCTTCTGCACTCACCTGTGCCCCCTGGGCCAGGAGCACAGCAGAGGGACACCACAGGTCCACTGTTGTGCCAGAGGGGCACAACAGGTTCACCTCCAAGGGCTGCAGCAGGAAGGAGCTCAAAACAACAGCTAGACCCAAGCCAGGCATAACTGGATAAACTCAAACTTAATAGAGCTGCACCTGAATTTCAATAGGTGCTAAAGGTTATAACTGCACGAAAGCTCTAAACCAAAGGCCAGAGGTCAGTGCTATGCAAAATGATAAAGATAAGGAGCAAAATGCAATCTCGGGCCTTGAGCCTGACCTGAACAAGTACAGAGGACACTATTCAGCTGAAATGTATGAATTAATACATTTTTACTGAAGTAAAGAAACAACAACGGAAACATATAGAGGAAATCAGAGCAGAATCAATTTCTGAAATAAAAAAGAAATCTCTGAATTCATAGCATCTGAAGCAAAGACTCAAATACAGAAACATATGGAGTAAACACAATCTGAAAAAACTCTGCAGTAAAATAACTGCTTCTAAAGAAGACATTGATTAAAAAAAGAGCAGATTAGAAAAATGATATACTCCTTGACTGAGCAATACAAGAAAGAAATACATCACATGAGGCAGAGACAGAGATATAGAGGAACTTAAAAGTTCAATCACAAACCTGCAAAACCATATGAGCGAAAGTGAAGACAGAGTTTCACATCTTGAAGATGGTGGTGCAGCTAGTGAAAAGGTAAGAAAGTTATCTCTTAAAAACAACTAGGATGCAAGAAAAAAATAATTCATCACTTGAAAAATGATGCAAAGATGAACAATGTGAGACTAATAGACATCAATGAGAAAGATGGAGTCAATACAAATGATATAAAAAGAATATGGACAGAAGTAAGAGCAGAAAACTTCCCAAATATGAAGAAACAATCTGACATTCAGGTAAGCATACAGAATGTCAAACAACTTCAACCTAATTAAAAACACAATAAGACATATAATAATCAAGATCCCAGAAGTCCAGCACAAGAATAAATACTGAAAGCCACTATAGAAGAGAAGCAGATCATGTTCAAAGGAAAGCCCATCAGAATTATGGCCAACTTCTCTTCACAACCCATAAAGTCAAGAAGAGCATGGAGCACAGTACTTCAAGTACTCTATGAAAACAAACTCCAGCCCAGGCTACTATACTCTGTCAAATTCTCTTTCAAGTTTGATGAAGAAAGGAAATACTTCTATGACAAAGAACAACTAAAGAATTTCATAATTACAAAGCCAACCCTACACAGACTACTGAAAGATGTTTTAGAGAGGGACCAAAATGATCAGAACTCCACAAACAGGAACAGAAGGAACCCAATAAACAGGGCAAACAATTAAACACAGGACAAAAAGGACTAAAAAAGAAAAGGTAAATAATATGTCAATTGTAAGTCAATACATCTCAATTATAACCATCAATGTGAATGGACTGAATTTACTAATTAAGAGAACTAGACTGGCACAGTGGATTAGGAAACAAAATCCAACAACATGCTATATACAAGAAACATGCTTAACTCATAAAGAAATGTATAGTGTGAAAATCAAAGGATGGAAAACAATACTACATGCTCCAGAACCTCAGAAAAATGAAGGGGTAGCAATCCTGTTCTCAGAGAGTCTCAACTTCAAACCAAGAATGATTAAATGAAATAAAGATGGTCACTATATACTGGTTAGGGGAAAAATTCAAGAGAGAGGTAACACTCATAAATATGTACAAAGTGAACCCAAGAGCACCCAACTATATAAGACAAATCTTAATGGACATGAAAAATCTAGTATCTAATACCACCATCTTAACAGGAGACCTTAACACCCCCATCTCTCAAAAAGATAGGTCAACCTGACAAAAAATTAGCAAAGAAGTAGTAGAATTGAACCAGCACTGGGAATAAAAGGTCTTGGTGGACATATAAAGAGTGTCCCACCAAACCACAGATCAGTACACATTTTTTCAGCTGCACATGGGTCACATACTAGTCCATAGGTCATGCTTAAGTATATGCAAGAAAACAGAAATTATCCCATGCATATTATCTGACCACAGTGCAATGAAACTGGAAATAAACAACAAAAAAAACCAGCAAAACCAGCTAAATTCATGGAAATTAAACAACATCCTACTCAGCAATCAATGGGTCACAGCTGAAATTAAGCAAGAAGTTCAACAATATCTACAATTCAATGAAAATTCAATCACAACTTATTTGAATTTATGGGATGCGATGAAAGCAGTTCTCTGAAGGAAATTCATAGCTATGAACTCACACATTATGAAAACAGAACAGGAACAAATAAACACCCTATTGCTGTACCTCCAACATCTAAAAGAGGAAGAGCAAACCAAACCCAGAGCCCAAAGACAGGAAGAAATCACGAAGATCAGAGCAAAATTAATTCAATTTATATGAAGAAAACAGTACAAAGAATTGATGAATCAAAAAGCTGCTTCTTTGAAAGACTAAATAAAATCAAAAAGCCCCTAGCTAACCTCATCAAAAACAGGAAAGAAAAAATTCAAATACAAGCAATAAGGAATGAAAAGGGTGTGATCACCACAGATCCAGTGGAAATTCAGAAGATTATCAAAAGCTACTTTGAGAATCTTTACTCTCACAGAATAGAAGACAAAGACAAAATGGACAGATTCCTAGAAAGGTGTAAATAACCAAAACTGAATCAACAAGATATTACAACTCTCAGTAACCCAATAACAGCCAGTCAGATACAAAACATAACAAAAAGCCTGCCGACAAAGTAAAGTCTGGGTCCTGATGGATTCACAGCTGAATTCTACAAGAAATTTACAGAAGATATAATCTGTACACTACTCAAGCTCTAGTGAAATTCAAAAGGAAATAGTTCTTTCAAAAGTATTTCTGGAGGCAAGTATGATGCTGTAACCAAAACCAGGTAAAGACACAACTAAAAAGAGAAGCACAAGCCAATCTCCCTCATGAACACAGATGCAAAAATACTCAATAAAATCCTAACAAATACAATACAGCAAATCATCAAGAAGATCGTAGTCCATGACCAGGTAGGATTCATCCCAGGGATGTAAGGATGGTTCAATATTTGAAAATCTATTTATGCAGTACATTACATCAATAGAGTGAAATCTAAAAACCACATGATTATCTCAATTGATACAGAAAAGGCTTTTGACAAAGTTCAACACATATTCATGTTCAAAGTCTTACAGAAAATTGGAATAGAAGGCCTCTACTTCAATTTGAAAAAAGCCATCTATGACAACCCAACATGGAATATAATTTTAAACAGGGAAAAACTGAAATGTTTTACTCTCAGATCTGGTACAAGGCTGTCCTCTATCATCCCTCTGATGCAATATAGTTCTGGAATCATTAGCTATGCCTATTAGACAAGAGGGAGAAATAAAAGGAATAAGAATAGGTAAAGAAGAAATTAAATTATCACTATTTGCAGAAGACATGATACTTTACTTGGAAGACCCAAAAAACTCCACCAAGAAGCTACTAGAATTGTTACACAAATTCAGTGGCATAGCAGGATACAAAGTCAATACTCAAAAGTCAATATCATTCCTCTATACAGATAACAAACATATGGAGAGGGAAACTATGGAAACAATACCTTTTACAATAGCACCCTGGAAAATGAAATACCTTGGAATTAACCTAACTAAAGAAGTCAAAGATCTTTTCATGGAAAATTATAGTACTCTGAAAAAAAAATTGTAGAGGATTTCAGAAAATGGAAAGATATTCCCTGCTCCTAGATAGGAAGAGCCAACATCGTGAAGATGGCCATATTCCCAAAATGTTGTACAGATTCAATGCAATTTCTTTAAAACTGCCACCAACATAGCTCCCAGACATAGAGAAATTATTCCTAAAATTTACATGGAACCAGAAAAGACCTAGAATAGCAAAGGCAATCCTGGCCAACAAAAACAAGGCAGAAGGGATTACAATTCCTGATTTGAAATTATACTACAAAGCTACTGTGATAAAAATCAGCATAGCATTGGCAAAGAAATAGACCTGAGGATCAACAGAATAGATTAGAAGATGCAGAAGCCTCTATGAACACACTCACCCATTTGATCTTTGACAAAGGTACAAAATACACTTACTGGAAGAAAGATAGCCTCTTTAATAAATGGTGCTGGAAAAACTGGCTCTCCAAAAACTAAAACATGACCTAGGTCTATCACCATGCACTAAATTAAAGTCAAAATGGATTAAAGATCTAAACATTAAAACAGAAACACTCAATTTCTAGAAGAGAAAGTAGGAGAAACTCTTGAAGACATAGCAGTATTCAGAGAGTTCATGAACAAAAATCAAATTGCACAGGTAATACTTGAAAGAATTAACAACTGGGACCACCTCTTATTGAGATGTTTTTGCATGTCAAAAGATATTGTTTGAAAAGACAACCCACAAATTTCTAAAAAATCTTAACTAATAAGCACTCAAAGGTCTGCTCTCTAGAATTTATAAAGTACTAAAAACATTATGTCCCCTAAATTTAAAGACCCAATCCAGAAATGGGCATCCAAGATGAACACACACTTCTCAGAGGTCAAAATTAAAGAAGCAAATAAATATATGAAAAAATGCTCCACATCACTAGCCATCCATGAACTGTAAATTAAAACATCACTGAGCTACCATCTTACTCTAGAAAGAATGGCTATCATAAATAAATCAACCAAGAACAAATGTTGGAGAGGTTATGGGAAAAAGTGAACCCTTCTCCACTGCTAGTGGGAATGTAGACTGGTGCAACCATTATGGAAATCAGTGTGGAGACGCTTTTAAAAACTGGGAGTAGAAATTACATTCAAGCCAGCTATCCCCCTACTGAGAATTTTCCCAGAGGAACTGAAAACATCATGCCATAGTGATATATGTGTACCAATGTTTATAGCAGCACAATTTGTGATAGCCAAATCTTGGAAACAACCAAGATGTCCATCACATGAGGAATGGTTGAAAAAGAGGTGGTATCTTTATGCAATGATGTATTACTCACTTATAAAGAATGATAAACTCAAAGCCTTCATATTTAAGTGGATGTCACTGAGGACATACTTATAAGCCAAATAAATCAGACCCACATGTGTAAATATCATATAGTCTTCCTAGTATAAGGACTCAAAAGAAAAAATACCAATAGAAAGGTATAACACAATTAAAAGGAAAGTGAGAACTTGATTGGACAACAAGGAGAGGGCAAATAGAAGAGCTGGGAAATTTGCACAAGATGGGTAAAGCAATGATCCTGGGAAACCTCAGCAAGCTTTTGAAACTAGCAGTTAATTGGTAGGATTTTCACCTTGACTGACTAACTATGTATGCTGATAAGCTGGGAACCAAGCAACTGCACTGAAGATAGCAATGTGTTATAGAAGGGTCATGCTTGGAACGCCTGTCACTCTGATCTTCTACATAAATACTTCTTTCGCATGATGTACCAATTATGAGCATACTGTCTCTCAATTAAAAGTTTTTTTTTTTAAATTAAAGGCAATAAGTGAAAAAAAAAATCACAAGACTGTCCTGCTACAATGCACAGAAATAACTATATTTCTGTGTAGATATATGTGTTTATTCCCATTTTTTAATTATTTTTTTCTTCATATTCTGTAGGAACTTAAAGTTTAACATATTAATACTTGATGGAAAATATCTGTTTCATATTATACTTAAGATAATTCATACTTAGATAATTAGGGTAAATTGAAGTGCTTATGTTGCAGGGTAATAATAAGCTTCTCTTCTGGAGGGTTAACAACCTAGCTTTGCAGATCAAAAATTAGAGAAAAGAAATGACTTCAAGGTCAGCCAAAATTTTCACGTTAGCCTTTCAAGGTCAGTGAAGACTCAGGACATAGGAGAACCTGTACTGTAACATCATGGAACTCAGTTGGGTCCCAAATTTTCTGATCAAGGAGATTATGGAGCCACAGAGGAAAGTGATCATGATGTAGAGTGTGCCTAAGGAGAGTCACATGGAGAGAAAACATTCTCTCAGGCTTTTACAGAGAGAAAATTTGTCAAGCAATGGCCGTGACTCATCCACAAGGCTGATACTGGCAAAGGATCTACAAAGTGCAGTATGGGGTTACAGGATAAACCCTAAGGGTACGTGACTGACCTTATCAGATACAAAAGTTGCATTTCTTGTTATATAGGTCTCACTTTATCTTGGTCCTAACCATCCAGCAGAAAATTATAAAAACGAAGCATATGAAGTAAAGCCATAGTAATATGCTGAGCTGTGAAAGCCTCAAATCAACAGCTTCTATGGATAACCCAGTACTATTGTGGACTGCTGGACTGCGTTGGATTGTTTTGCCAAATTCATCCACCTATAGTATTTAGATGCCAATGGAATACCCATCTCTGACAGGACTAAACAAAAAAAGTGGATACAAAGAAGGACCATTTTGTATTTGTACATACAGAATAGTTAGGATAGATATGCAGCTACTTTCACTTAATTCAAGGAGTAGAAAGATTTGTACTAATAGTATTTGGACAGAATATCCTGTCTGCTTCTTGTACTATGGATAACCACTAAGAACATAACAATACAGAATATATTAATTGTTGAAACTGTCCAATAATCTGTTTTGATACTGTCTCATCGCTATTTGTTTCTCAACAAAACAAAATTTAAAAAATCAGACACAACCTGTGGTGTGTACACATCCCCACTTTCCAAGCTGACTATACCAAGAGAGTAAACTGTAAATACTTCCTAATAAAGTGGAAAATAAAAGAATTTGGGCCAGGGAGTTCAGCAGTCTTAGCGCCCACCTCGCAAGGGCAAGGACCTTGGTTTAATTCCCAGTACTGCATGCCACACCACACCAGTCCTAGAACCCAGGACGTGCTGAGCTGGCCACCAAAGCTGGTGGTGGTGGCCACACCTGTACCCCTAGTGCTATGCAGGCTGAAACAGGAGGATCACTACTAGTCCAAGCTGCGTAGCAAGGCCCTGTACTGAATACATAAATTTTTTTAAAAAGAAAGAAAAATTCATTCCCCAGTAAGCATTTGATAAATGGATATCTCTCCTCCTGTTGGCTTCCCAAAGCCCAAGTTCTGCTAAGACACAAAGATGCCATCAATGTGGCTGCAGGACTGCAGTCACCCGTGTGCCTTCCCTCTACGTGGAAAGTGCACAACTTCAGTATGATGGACCACAGCAACGCCTCTCTCATGTACATGGAAGAGCAGGCTGAGCATAAGAATCAGATGGAGACAGTGCCAGGAGCCCACAGCCTGCCGCCTGTGGGACTCCCTGCTTCTCCAGGTCACTGTCATTTACTCCCTGGACCCCTGCTCTACTACTGAGTAGACAGAATGAAATCCAAACCTTATTCAGTTCAAGCAGAAATAAGTGAGATATACAATTGCCAGCTGTTTGAATGACTGGCTTCATCCTACTTGAAATGCTGTCCTTGGAAATCTCAAGACCATTCCCTCTGCTCTGCCCCGGTGTCTAGAGTTAGCTCATGTCAGTGCACCAGGGCAGGTGTTACGTGACATCTGGGACATCATATTGTGCTATAAAATAATTGTTTTCTTAGTTGGAAAAATATTAGAAATCAAAGTAGAACTGGATGGAGATGCAGCTTTGTTCAGAAGAGCATGAAGAGGCCAGTGTAGGGAGCAGCATGCTCATGTGACCAAGTCCCACTGTGGTGCCTGGCCAGGGCTTATGCAGAGAGAGCCAAAGGGGCCAGAACTCTTTCTGCTCCTGTCTCTCAGGCAAAGCAAGTCACATGCAACCGCGCTCTGAATTCAGACTTTCTGGAAATATACTCCTCACTCATGAAATGCTCGAGGTTAATCACTCATCTATCTTGTGCTTCAGTTTCCTCCTCTGTGAAATCGGGATGACAGTAGCTCACACCTGGAATTATTATGCAAATCAAATTAAATTAGCAAACACAGACAGAATAACTACTTAGCCTTAGAAAAATAATAAGACCCTAAGCAGTGTTAACAGCGATTCATATTTTTCTCTTGATTACTTGACTCCCAGCCCTTCTACCTAGAGATTCAATTTTCACTGTGGCTCAGGCAATTTATACCCATAAAGAAACCACGGGGAAATCTAAATGGTAAAGCCTCCCTCTGCTGCTGTTCCAGGATGGAAGGCCAGCACCTTCTGTGCCTCCAGACCCTAATTGTCAATACCAATGTCTTATTAACGCTGCCGAAGTGTGCAGGTACAGTGCCACGGTCCCTGTCCGGCTCCCGCTGACCAACACTCCTCTCTTGTCTTTTCTTGCCCTTCGTTTGCTTTCTCTCGAAGACATCAAGGAAATCCAGAGAAGGAGGAAAAAAAATCTAGCGGCAGCGGTAGAAGCAGCATGTTCGTAACTTGCAGTGATGCTTCACTCAGAAAGCCCTTCACAGACCCCGAGGGATCAATATCAGGAGTGCTCGTAGTTATTATTATATTAATGATCAGCTGCCAGGAGCTGCCTGTGTGGGACAAATCTGAAATTGAAATCACAGATGTTGAGTGTGGATACCATTAAATAAAATTTTTTAAAAGGAAGACTCCATAGTTTACCAAAACTATATTTTGATGTATGATTTTTAAGTCATTACAATACCAAAAGAAATGTCAAAATAATACACACACACACACACACACACACACACACACACACAGGCCCTACTTCAGGAAACATAACACAATGAAGAAAAAATGACAGACGGGTGCATAAACAAAGTGAAACGATCCAGATTTAAATAACCAAAATAATGAGCCAAATTCAAGACTCAAATATGCGTAAAATATCTTTTCAATTTTCAAACAAAGAAAACTGTCTCAAAAAGACAAAAAAAAAAAAAAAAAAAAAAAAAAAAAAAAAAAAAAAAAAAAAAAAAAAAAAAGAAGAAGTACGTACTTATTGTGTCTCTGGAATACAATGCCATCGGTTTTGGCCCGGCCACTGTGCTGTCTTCCTCTGCCTGCCCAGCATAGGGCATCAGCACAGCAGCCGGTTTAAGAGCTGGCAGGAGATCCCTGCTCCCATCAACTTTGATGGTGGTTCTAAGCTGGCAATAAGAATTTACTGAGATCATCCTGTACCTTGGACCACTTTATGAGGATGAAATTAATAAAATCACAATGTCAACATATGTCCAATATGCAAGCGGTGTTTGCTAATCGCACTCTGCGTACGTTCTGACAGGGACAGGCTTCTCCTAGGAATCCTGGGAAAATTACTCACACACAGGCAAGAGACAATATTAAGAATATGCACCTGTCTGTTACTTTATTAAGCCACCTAGCGAGCTCTATGCAGCAAGGGCCCTTGTGTGGGAGTCTGAACTTGCCCCAGGTTTGCCTGCTGTACACGTTCATTTGGTCTTTTGCTGTCCCTCTGACCTCACAAGCTAAGGAGTAAACTTCTCCTATTTTGTGCACTTATGAGCAACTTTTTCAGGAGCTCATTAAAAGCTCAAACTGAAGAGTAACTGATTCTGTATCTTTGTGTGTACTGATTATTAGAGAAGCTGGCGATGAAACACGATTTGAGGGCAACGTCTGCCCTGTGCTCAAAGCTGGCTTCCTGAAGGCACTTAATGCGATGTTTGTCCTCACCAGCCTCTACTGAAGCTCATGTGACAACATTCTGCAGATGATGAGATTTAATTGAATGTAAATGTCATTTCAAAAAGGTCCTAGAAATACAGAACAAAATCTGGATTCAGAAAACAAATCCTCCCATTACTGAGGCCACAGAGAATCAGGAGCTTGGACGAGCTCGGAAAAGCCTTCTGTCTCTATGGAACACGTACAAACAGAAGCTCGCATTCTTGGAAGTAAGCGACGAAGCCAATCATGCCTTCCAAGACAATACTCATCTTCTAAGGAAGCAATTTTAGTTTAAAAACTTATATTAAGTGCTTATTAAAATAATAAAGATTTAACAATAAATTTGTAGATGGTGCAGATGGCTTTAACACATCTCATGCCAGCTCCAGAAGAGGCTGACTCTGTGACCTTCTGGAGGGAAATGTATTTGTTGTCATCCAGCTTCCCACATGTGAGGCATGGCCTACTGCATAGCGATACGATGGTGTTTCATCAAGCTGATTGTGTAGCACATCACGAGGACGTGATCCCCAGGACTTACATGGCCTATTGTAATCTAGGATCAGTACAGACAGCAGAAGTACCAAATCCCCCGAGCAATAGATCAGGATGGATGAAGCTCCACATGTTGAGAACTTCTGGTTCCTGGCAGATGGCCTAGAGTTATTGTGGTTTACCTGCATCCAATTTTTCTATAAAGAAGTCAATATAGTAAGTATTTATAAGTTATATGAGTGAAACCCACCATTGTAATTAAAAAGGAATCAAGTTTTCTTTTTTCAGAATTTTTCTCCTGACTAAATCACAAGTCCATGACTTCTCCGTTTTTTTAGCCAACGACAAGTCCCCAATTTTCCTGCCAATTAGACAGCACAATCTGTCTCCCTGCACGTATGCCCACAGTAAAATGTAGAATGAGTCAGTGATGATATGGGACTAAGACTGGAAAGGGGAAAGGCTATGTACGGGGAACTTCTCTACTCCCGAGTGCATCTGTGACTGAGAGGTAGGGCAAGGGAAAGAGAACCTGAAGTGTTTTTCCCTTCCACATCTCTTACACTATAAAGCTAGTGCACTGAGTGAAGGAGAGAAGACGCAATTAGACCTGATGAGAGACAGCCTCAGCCCCAACCTGACTTCCTCAGGCCCCCTCTCGTGTTAGCCCCATGCCAACCACAAGAAAACTTTACCTTGACAAAAAGCAGATAAGCCTTTTTAGAGATTTGCTAAAAGCTGAACTTTGAAAATAGAAGGTAATAAAAGCCCGGGTGATCCCTGGCCCCTCCTGGCGCCTCAGACTTGCCCACAGCCTGCACCCACACCTCTTCCTCCCTCCTGCCCCTCTCCCTCTCCCTCTTCACCCTTCTTCTCCTTCTTTTTTCTCCTGTTCTTCCTTCCTTCATCACCTGTTCTCTCTTCCTTCGTCCTTCCCTTTCTCTTCCTGCAAGGGTCTGGGTATGGTTCATGTATTCCCCAAAAGTCTATTTGCTGGATGGAAGCTTGGTCTGAGGGTGGTGACACTGAGGCAATGTGGCCCCCAAGACATGTGGTGGGAAGGGGGTAATTAGGTCACGAGGGACGTCACCCTTAGAAGGGATAGCACAGCTGAGGCAGGGCCAGGCTGAGTCCAGGGCGCACTGCTTACAGCCAGGAGCCTAGCACTGCCCTGATTCTTCCCTCTGCTCAGTGCCAGCTCCCATTTCACTTCACCACCATGGTGTGGAGCAGACAAAGATCAGTCTTTGTCTCTCCACCAGTCAGCCCCTCCTCAGCTCCTTCTTCGCAGAGACTGGGGACGCACGTGTCCCCCCATCCGGCACACAGGGTGTCAGGTTTACTTTCACTGGGTTGCTGGGCAAGGTCCCTTATCCAGGCTGGGGGTGCTGGGGAGTGGGTCCGCCTCCAAGTGGGAGGCCAGGTGCAGAGCCTCCCAGGGCCACTCAGCCTCCTCAGAGCCATGCCCTGGGCTGGGAGGTCCATGAGGCCATCCATTGGGTAATTGTCAAGATTCTTTCCCTGGTGCATGTCTGTAGCCCTCTTCTTCAGTGGTTCCAGGTTTCACTCACTTTGCTCCGAGCATGCCTGGGCATGCACTGGCAGGCTTTTCCCTTCCTTCCTTCCTTCCTTCCTTCCTTCCTTCCTTCCTTCCTTCCTTCCTTCTTTCGCAGCTTGGACTCATAGTGATCCTCTTGTCTCAGCCTCTCCAGCGCTGTATTACAGGCGTAAGCCAGGTTTCAGTGGCCGTCTTGGTGCAGGGCCAGCATGACATGCGTGATCAGGGATTGAACCAGGGTCCTTGAGCTTGCCAGGCTGGCACCGAGCTATCTCCCCAGCGCTCGGCAGGCACTTTCTCGTCAAGGTTGTGTGACTCGGCCTTCTTCTACGCTACTCTCCAGCAAGTCACCAAAGCAGGGCAACAGTAGGACAGCTGCAGAACCTACGTATTTTCTCTTTTGTGGATACCTTCCTCCATAAAGAAAGTGTTAGAGCTTTTATACTTGGGTTGATCTAAAACTTGCTTTTGCTTTTTTTTGGATCTAGAATTTAAGTTTTTATTGGAATTATGGAAGCAGTTGCTCTCAGTAGATGAATCAACCTTGCGCGGGAGGCTCACCCAAGCGCAGGCTGCAGGCTGCACCCCACAGAGCGGTGCCCACGCCCACCCAAGTGGGCTCCCGGGGCTGGACTCTGTGTCTGAGCCAGGGCGCGTCCCGGGTTCTGCGGTCGTCTCTGTCGGATCTTCACGTTCTTTGATGCACTGCCTGCTAGCTGTTTGCTTAGTAACAAACACATGCCCCCCCCTTTATATCTTTTTGTAAAAGGAAACGAAAAATTGCCTTGGCATACAACTTAGAATTCAGCATTTATTATGATTGTTTGGAGCTAACACGACCCCATTAATAAATACTTCAGGAAATTTTCTTTTTTACCTGAAACTTGTTCTTGCTCCCATTCAGACATAGATCAGTTAAAAATTGGAGAAAATATGCAAGTTATAAAGAAGAAAACGTAGATTTCCTAGAATTTCTTCTTTGAGAGAGAAAAGTAGGGTTTTTTTTCTTTTGGTACTTTTTATGTATTGAATTCATTTATACTTTTAACAAAATTAAAATAAAATTATCCTTTTGTTCTCCATTCTTGCTACTTAATGTTACACAAAAAAACCTAAGCACACATTATAATTGTGGAAGGCTAGGACTGCAATTACTGCATTGTGCTTCTTTTCTGAAGATGCCATATTTTACACCATCTATCATCTATTTTGGGAACATGCAAGTTGCTTCCAATTTTTCGAAGGCTCTAGTTAGGCCTGCCAAGCTTATTTATTTTATGTTTTTTATTCTTTAATTGCTGCTAAAAAATTCAGGACCATGACAGGTGGTGCTAAACAGAAAATTTGATAAATATGCTAATTATTATCCTCATCAATATTCCTTGTTTTTTGGTATTTCTAAATGTAGACTTTTAACATTGAAAATATTTTCTTGAATTGCAGACATTGGAGGTGAAGGCAAACAAAGACAGAGGCAGTTGTTTCAAAAATCAAGATTGTTGTAAGACTGAATCTTTTAAGCTATTATAATAGTGGTGTTTAGGCAGGGAAGGGCTAACTAATCTGGCTCTAATGAATGAAAGGGCTTATCAAATGATCTCATTTTTCTCATAGTTTCAGTCATTGGAGGAGCTATTTGCTTTGTATGCTGCATTAATAAATTTTGCTGCAAAAACAAAACAAATAATACAAAATGACAAGATCTATTATAGACTGGAAATGCATTGTGAGAAGTCTATTAGGCACTGTCTACCTTTTTGGAGAGGAAAGATGGGTTGATTCCAGCTATTGAAAACTGGAATTAATGCCTATCTTATGGACTCCTCAACATGAAGGGGAAGATTAAACTTAAAAATGGCCATTTCAGGTTTGAATGCAGCGATGTACCGCCTCATTTCCCTTCCCTCACGCACTGTGCGTGACCACAGCCGACCCATCATGTCCTACCCACGCAGTACCCAGCCTCAGCAACGTGGGCATGGAGGCTATGTTGTCCAAATCCTCCTGTGTTTGTCACATGAAATGACTGAGGCGTCTGCTTGTGGTCATGACAGAAGGCATGGAGTTCACCAAGTCCATGCCTGTGCACCAAGCACTGACCTTCCACTATGGTCCAAAGATATTTTATACCAACTTGCAATGTGCTCTTTCACATAAAGGCAGTTGTAGCCATGAATAAAGGTGAAAGAGCTGAAGTCTAACTGTGTGAATAAATTAATTCATGCACTTGTTTGTGCTACAGAAAAATAAAAATAGCAGCATTTTCCCACATAATGTGGGCATAGTTTTATTCCCTTTTTCAGGTGCCGAGGCACGAGGGGTCTCTGTCAGCACTCACAGAAGGTGACTTTTTGTTAAATAACTTTTCTCCCTGATGAATAGCTTGGGAATGTCTTCTCCAGGGTTCAACCTTTAAAGAACTTGTCTGATGCAATAGAGGATTGGAGATAGGTGGCAAGCTACAACAAGGTAATTGGGATATAGAGAATGATGAGTTTGTGGATTTTGGGGTTTTAGTCTTTGTCCAAATTCAAGAAGTTGAGCCCCTAGCAGAATCACCATGGATGGAGCAGAAGGATGAGCTCAACCGGCAGCTGAGGGGAGGCTGAGCCAGAGGAGGGAGAATCACAATTTGGACACAAATCAGTGGTGCTATCTCGACAAGAAAGTGTTTTGTTTGATGTATAACCTGATAATATTCAATAACAAGAAGCCAATAATAATAACAGTTGTAAGCTTATAGCACAGTTGCATATCTTACACCATTTATGTGCATCCTTAGTAAAAAAGGGCAGAGTGCTATTATTATTTTAGCTTTCCATCTAGATTTTTTTTTGGCAGAATTGGGGATAAACTCAGGCCCTTGCACTTGCAAGGCCAGCACTTATTCTACTGAGCTATCTTCCCAGCCCTCTATTATTATTTTAAATAATGTGTTTTTATTAATTTTATTGAGAAACAAATAGCAATGAGACAGTTTCAAAATTGATTTGTAGGATAGTTTCAAAAATTAATACATTGCATGTTGTTGTCTTCATAGTAGTTGTTCATAGTACAAGATGCAGATATGATATCCTATCCAAACACTGTTAGTACAAATCTTTCTTCTCATTGAATTAAAAGAAAGTAGCTGTATATGTATCCTAACTATTTTGAATATACAGATACAAAATGGGCATTCATTTGTGTCCCCTTTATTTAGTTTTGTCAGAGAAGGGTATTCCATTGTCATTTAAATATTGTAGGTGTCTGAATTCAGCAAAATAATCCAATATAGTCCATAGTAGTAGTGGAAATGTCAGAAGTTGTTGACTTGAGACTTTTACAGCTCAGCATATTAATATGGCTTTCCTTTTTTTTTTTTTTTTCCTGGAACCAGGGATTGAACTCAGGCCCTTGTGCTTGGCAGCAAAGCACTTATTCCACTGAGCCATTTCCCCGGTCCCAGGCTTTCCTTTTCATACCTCACTGTTATACTTTTCTGCTGGATGGTTAAGACCAAGATAGAGCAAGATCTATATAACAAGAAATGTAACTTTTGTAATGAATTACAGTCTTGGGCTGGCAGTGGAGGAGTTGATGGTAAAAAGATAAAATTATTGCTAGTATTTCTAGCATTTCTGTAATCCCCAAACCACACTCTTTCTGTAAGACTATGTAGACTGGTGGATTAGTGTTTTACGTGGAGACTGTAGTTTACATATGATAACTTCTGAATTTTTGAAGGGGGAGGGGGTTTTCTCTTCCTAGAGTAAACCCTTACTCACCCACAACACATCCTGTCCTCTCATCACTGACTTGGTTTGGTTTACTGTGTCAGAGTCTTGCAAGTGAACAATTTTGGTGTCACTCAACAGCTGTCAAAACTCTGGCAAGCACACAGTGATGTCCTATGGGTAATTCTTGAGTTTTTTGGTTTGTCAGAACTCTGTAGCCCATAAGATGTCCAGAGTAATTGTTTAGGGAGCTCTTTCTTAGTGTCCTAGGCTACCTTCTGGAGAGTTCCTAATCATTATTGAACATACAGTGCCCAACCACCAGCGCAGACATTGTGAAATTGCCCCTATATGAAGCAAGTTAAAAAAAAAAAAGAGTACTCATAAATCTGTCCATTGTGAGCGCATGCATATTTGGGGGACTTCAGATCAGCAGAACATATTTTTCATTACTGTTTGCCTATCTCTCCCAAATGGCAATTATTACAGCCTTGTAAGCCTGAGCTAGCGTTTCTTTGAAAAATTACAGTGTAACATCCTGACGGGCCTCCCGGAGATGCTCCCAAATTATTTTTATATGTGATATAGTATCTGAATTACAATTCTTGCCAATCCAAGCATGGTCTCCAAATTCATGAAAATTCCTCAGAGCTGTTATATGTGGTGGATAAAAACATTGAAATTTCAGTTTTACTGAAGTGGATTCCAAATTTTGGCAAGCTGATTATTCTTTGCTCTTGTTTTCTTAGTTTAAAAATGTAGAAACTCACTTCAGTAGAGTAACTCCCCACGAGATTACAATAAATAACATAATACACACAAAGGGGGCTAATGAGCACTTAGGCACATTAGACATTCAATGAATGGCAGTGGTTATTGGTCCCCAGAAACACGAAGCTCCCACCCTTTCTTGTTTCACTATTTAGTCAGGTGCAGATCATGATGGAGCACAGAGCTAAGGAGAAAAGTGGGCCTGAGGGTAAGCCCTTCACAAGGGGCAGGGAGAGCCTGATAGTAGTGAGTGTGTTGCTATAGCAAAATTCCCGAGGCTGAGTACCCTACAAAGAAAGAAAGGAGGTTTATTTGGGTCCCAGTTTATTTGGGTCCCTGAAGTCTGAGGTGAGGCAGGGCATCTGTTCTCCCTCTGGCGAGGAGAAGTGCTGACAGAGCACCGCTCTCCCCAGGCCGGCAGCTGAACGCATGGGTGCGAAGTGAAACCTGCAGTGCGGCTGAGCGCTGTCTTCACGTTGACGAAAATCACCGCGTTCAACTCCGCACGCCATCTTCCCAGAGAGAATCTCTGCACACCGTGATTAAAAACTCAAGAAGACTCTTTTACTTTTTATTTTTAAATTTATTTTAAAGAGAATATAATAATAATTGATAAAGCATTGGAAACAGTACACATTTAGAAGAACAAAACGAGAGGTATTGAACGGTAGGTTTTATGTCGCACATTGCTGTCTTCCGTGTAGATGCGCAGATTGCAGATATTAACATATAGAGTTGAAAGCAAGCATTAATGTTCAGTTATGTGCCCAATCTTGCAAACCTCCACCTGGTAATCTGAGCAACATATCTGACGATAAAAATACATAGTATAACGACCATTGTTAATTTCTATTCTTGTTTTGATATTCTGTTCCATATGTATTGTATGTTACTCTGTTTCTATTTTTTTTGCTATTTGTTCTTGGTTTGTTTTTATTCTCTAAAATAGAATCAAATAACTCAAGAAGAGAACGGGCGGATAGGAGGCCTATACACTGCAGCCCCTCTGGAAGAATTTGGAGGTGTTTGGCCCAGCAAATAAAAAAAGTATACGACCTTTCCAGAGAGAATCTCTCTGCATTGCAATTAAAGACCCAAGAAGAGTCCTTTCAGAAAAACATGTGTTTCGGCGCACATATTTGCAGTGATCGCTGCCTGAAATGTCCCTCAAAAGCATCTGTGTTGAGACGGGGCGGTGTGAAGACACTGACCTAATAGGGCTCTGAATCAGTCAGTCAGTGGATCAAGCCACTGATGAGATTACATGGATGGTGCAAGGGAGGTAGTGGAGACCGGAAGGGGTTAGGTTATATCACACCCCACGCAGGCAGGCCAGTGTGGGCTGCAGCTGCTCCCCACACCCTTCCTCCTGGGCCCACAGCCCTCTGTCTGCTGGCTCCCGTGAACCCAGCAGCTGTCCTGAGCCACAGCTGTCCACCAAGACATGCCAGCCTTGCCACAGACCTAAGAGCAGCAGCACCACGGCCATGAGCCCAAGCGTGCCTGTCCTCCTTGCCGTTCCTCACCCCATGTTATCTTTGTCACCACAGTGAAGAGCTGACCCAGGATTGGCTGTGGCCAGGGCAATGACTGGGGCTTTAGGAATAACTAAACATTTGATGATGACTGGCCACGTCAAACAACAGTTATGTTTATTTTGAATAATTTGTGAAAACAACACCAAAAGACCGAACATTGCAGAAGACATGGTTTTCACTATGCCATGAGCAAAATAATTTTGAGCAATTAGAATTTTCCATTACTAAAATTCTTGAAAAAGTAGTGAATGAGTCTGTTCTCCACATATTCCAACACAAGTTGGAAGTTTGCCCATCAACAATTCTGTAGAAGTGATTCTTGCAATGGTTATATGATTGGCTAGGACAGCCTTGAGTATACTTTGAGAGTAAAATAGCTTATTGAGTAGAAACTAAGACATACAACACAGGGAAGAAGAAAATGACAGATGTGTAGGTGACCAGTGTGAAAAGACAGAAGAGAGAAAGGAGAATCCTAGAGACACAGACAAGAGGTATGAGACTCTCTCACGTAGTCCTGTATGGGCTGGAAGGGGATGTGGCTTGGCTGGCAGCCAGTGCACCCCGGCCCCTGACTTCTCTTTGAAAGAGAGAAGTCACTCACCAAAAATGGAGCAGAACTACTGGTTTCAGGTCCTCCCTGGCCACATAGCTGGGTCTCTCTGACTAGCAAACCACTCTCCACTCCAACTCCAATGCATCAGCCAAACAACGCGGTCCCCTTTGACTCCTACCACTGCAGACCACCCTGATGCCTCTTCAGAAAGGAGGGGGCTCCTTGGAGCAGCTGAGATCAGGAAGGGGGGACCTGGGGCACTTATTTACATGCTCAGCAATCACAGTGAGTTTTCAGCCCTCACCCTCACTGAAACAGACCTGCATGCGCCACTATACGAGCAGTGCTCCCGGCCACTTCTCAAGCTCCTGTGTAAGGGCTGTGTCCTGCGCACTGATGCCTTGTGCTGAAGACCCCCTTTGATGCTCCTGTAAACTGCTCATGATTTATTTCTCAGATAGAACGGACTCCAAAACTCCTATAAATCTAGCTGGAGCTTTTATCCTGAGTAGTGTAGACAGAGCACTTGTTTCAAAATAAAAAAGAAGAAAAACACTCAGAGCTATTATTAGCATGAAAGAGCTCTTGAGACCCACAGCCAGCAAAGCCCAAGAGCAGAAACCAGCTCCCAGCAGAGCCCAGCTATGGTGTCCACCACCAACTGGTATCAGATTGTGATGGCCAGCAGTGGCAGTGACCAGCAGCTGGCTGTGTCAGCAGTTGGTACCCAGCATCACTAGGTGCCCTACGGTGACCACAGAGCCACACTCTGCCAAGTTCCAATTTTCATCTGAGTTAGACCAAAGGGCCCGTGGCAGCCTGGCAGTGATAGCAGGTGTCACGTGTCAGCGCACCAATCCGGCCAGTCCTTCTAACAAGAATTTATTCCCTACTATTTCTTCAGGTGCTGTCCGGAGGGCAGGGGCACAGCCAAAGCGTCAGAAGCAGGAAGACCTTGTAAGCAATTCCCTCTTTAAAGTCAAATTCTCTCAGCCCAAGACAAGACAAGATAAGATGAAACACACCAAAAGAGAATCTGTGAGAATCATTATTGTGAACTGCAGTGCATATTAGTAGCCAATACCCTTTTGAGTTGTCAGAATAAATGTATATTATGCATTTCCAAATCTGAAAACAAGCGGAGAAAACTATGGCTTTTATCCATATCTCATTTAGAGAAATGCAGTTTTAATATGCACAACCAGAGAAGGAAGTCAAAAGACCATAAAACAAAATGAAAAGCAGCTTAAGACTTTTCAACCATGAAGTGTTAGCCGAATGTCCAAGTTTTACTCATTCCTATGCAGTTTTTATGATTAGTATTGTATTATGTAAACCTGTAAAGCTGCTTTTACAGTGAAAACGAAATTGGTTTCTTTGAACCTGCTTCCTTTTCTGCAAAATTAGGGAGTTGAACATCATGACTGCCTCAGCGTTTTGGGGGGAGGAGGGCAGCACCAGGTATTGAACTCAGGACCCAAAGCTTGCCAGGAGGCACCGTGTGCTGAGCTGTATCCCCAGCCCCCACTCATTTCAGTTCTGAAAGTCCACAGTGAATAGATTATATTTGCTACATGCACTATAGCTACCAAGGTGGACAATTTTAAGAGATACTGTGCAAATTACTCTCAGACCACTTTTAGACACTCATTAGCAAGCAGGAACTGGTACAGAAGCTATTAATTCCCAGCTATCATCAGTATGCGTGCCTCAAAGAAAAATGATAGAAGCAAACAGTCTCAATTATCAGCAACATGGTTTTCATACCAATAGGTCGGGAACACAAAACAGAATGTTGATGGGCCCGGAAGTGTTTGCTCCGTTCCCATCACAGGGCGGCACCCATGGAATTAATTTCCTTTAAGAATCAAAGAGAAGCTTTTAAATTTATTGATGCAACTTCCTGGCTGCCATTCCCGGGCGGCAACAGCGTTCTCAGTCGGCCCTTGTGATCCTGACGGCGAGGGGTGGCTGCTGGTCCGCTTCGCACAGCGCCGGGATGTCTTCCTAGTCCTGTATTTACAGGACTGAGAAATAAGCCTGAAAACCAGACTCGGTCGGCACAGCTGTGCGTCCCTTTTTGCCTAGTTGGGCATTTCCAGCGCACAAATCTTGGCTGTCCAGCAACATAGGGTTTTACAAGGAGCTGAAGGGCTATCATGGAGGAGACTCTGAAGGGGAGAGAAATGCTGACGCGCCTTGGCGCAAGGCCATCTTTTCTTGTGGGCTCACAGAGTAGAAGCTAGGAGCGACCTGTAGGAGGGGCCTCGAAATAGTCCCTGTGATACAATGTTCTCAGAATAAAAAGAAGTCACAATTTAAAATGGTGCAGAGGTTTTTAACAGCCCCTGAAGTGTATAGTAACAGTAACAATTCAAATGTTCCTGAAAAACCCTTCTGAATGGTAAGCAAAGTAGGCCCAGCAACCTTTACTGGGTGCCAAAGACAGTGTGCGCACCATTTCATGTGATAGATGAGTAGAAGTCAAAGAACACAGTTTTGGTTCCATTGAATATGGCAATAAAAAGAATCTGTTGGAGAGTGGATAAACAGTAAGTGTTAGCTCCTCGGAAAAGCACCATTCTTAAATATTATCTTTAGATACTTGACAGATCACAAGGAATAACTATGAAAAATGCATTACTGATAAGTCAAAAAGTTCAAGCAGAATATGCATCTGTAGTTTTAGTTCTATGTTATACTTCTATGGTATTTGACATACACCATATTTCTAAATCTCTGTCCATGGAGGGGCCGGGGTGATGGCTCAGTAGAATAAGCACTTGCCTGGCAAGGGCAAGGGCCTGAGTTCTAATCCCTGGTTCTGCCAGATGGGGGGAAAAAAATCTCTGTCCATGGTTCCAAAGTGACTAACAACAGAAACTTTGGGTTTTTTTTAATTTTTTAAATATTTTATTTATTTATCTATTTACTTATTTATTTATTGCTATAGGATCTCACTATGCAGCTCGGACTCCTAGGAATCCTCCCATGTCAGCCTCCCCAGGTCTGGGATTACAGGCAGGTGCCACCATGCCCAGTTTTGGTGGCTAGCACGGTGTACCCAGGGTTCTGGGACCAGCATGGCATGAAGTACCAGGGACTGAACCTGAGTCCTTGTGCTCACCAGGCCAGTGCTTAGACCCCCAAGCTAACTCCCCAGCCCCAGAAACTTACTGTAAAGGTGTAACAGTGGTAAACACATCTTGCCGGGAGTAGAAATCATGCCTGCTGTTAGTCACAAGTACTGTTCCTCACCCAATAGTGTCCTACAGCTTTAGTAAGCATAAGAATCACTCAGTGAACTTTGTAAAAACAATGACACCCTGTATTAATGCCTTCTCTTAATGATGGCCTGGAAAATTACATTTCAGCCATGGCCTGGGTATTTTGTAACTATGTTCATTCCTGGTCTGTGCTAGAGAAATAATCTCCAAGCAGGAGGTTGCTTCTGTAGGAATTTCACCTACCAAAATGGCAGCATCTTGACGTCCATGAGATTGTCTACACGGACTTCAAATCCATAGGGCTGCTGGCTCTGCAGGGCACAGGCCTTCATGATTGAGTGCCTTGGGTGGAGACGCGCTGGAACTCTTCTGAACGTGATTGATGCTGCAGCTGATAAAGCCGAGCTACACTCATGAATGTGTGGCTCTGGGAGCTTCCTCAAGCTGCAGGCTGGGATGCCTGCCCAGACTCTGGGTTTTTAATGAAGACAGGCACAGGTCTTTAATTCCACCCCGACCCCAAGCACTGTGATACAGTTAGCTCAGAGCCTTTTTATACGTAACCAGAACAGTGATGCTATTCTAATATAATTTCTCTTCTAATGTTCTATTAAAAATGATTGATGTCAAATTAAACCTTTGCTATGGCGGCTGAGCATGTGTGAGAGTGACAGTTGGCCAGGATGCAGTCATTACCAGTCTGCATTCCGACACACTCCACAAACCCTTGCGTCCGGAACATGTGAGCGTAAACCCCAATTTGCACTTCTGAAAAATGCTCTTTCGCCGGTACACTGGCTTGTGGCAGCTGTTGTCTGATTCCCTTTTCCTAAATATTAATTGTAAATAAGGCTCAGCTATCCAGTCACCAAAAGGTTGCCACAGATGACTTTATTGAATTCTTAATGATCCAAGTTATTTCCTAAAAGGAGAACCTTCTTTTAGAAAAGCATTCATTACGTATTTACTGTCTATAAACTGGTCAGACTTTAAATGCCATGCCTTTCAGAATGCAGACAAAAGAAAATCAAAGAGGTAAATCTAATATGGCAAATTTTGCAGAGTACAAACATTATTATATGCAAACCCAATGCATTTCATAACCTGAGTGGCATCTCATAAACCCCCAGTGCCCCAGCCAGTTCCCTGGACCGCAGATCCGGGCTATCCGGCTTCCAAAACACCTGCATGCTCTGTCTAAAATTAGACTATTGAAATTCTCCCTAGATTGTCACTTTCCTTTATTACAAACACAGATTTTTCTCTCAGCATGAAGCCTCCTTTAAATGAGTAAAGACTGCCACCAAGTGGCAGTGTGTCAGGCTCCTAAGTCAGCTTGGTTTTCCTTTGTGAAAACCAAACACAGCCTTCACCTCTGCAGTTGTGCAAGGGCTCTGTGTAGAGGTTTGCATAAATTAAAATATGCACTTCAGATATCCAAGTTATACTTACGTTTTTAGAAGTATGTTTTGCTTGGTTGATAAGCAATTTTGTTGTAATAACTATTTAATATACAAATTATATCCACGGTTGATGGCATTCGTAAGACGAAAGTATCAATAAAAACCCCATTTCCAAACTACTGGCTAGATAGCTACTCTTTGTATAGAAATACACATAGTGTCCTGTAGAAAATTGTCAGATACAAGAAACTATTACTTCTGTCTGGTATTTCAAGTATATCAGATCAAAGACAGAGTCAAGATTTTCTAAACTAGAGTAGAATACCAGTATGCTGATTGCTAACACCAGCTCAGCCCTGAGGAGAGATGAAATATTCACACCGCCCCTCCTCTTCAAAAGGTTATGCAACTGAAGAAGAAGAAAATCCAGGACAGCTGCGTATTCTACTTCAGTTCTCAGTTTTGCTTCCTGTGTCCATTTATTCCCCCCTTAGACAAATGCATGCTGGCCAGCAACTCTGCCAAGAAGACCCCTAAGGGAAAGGAGGAGCCTGGTTGCTGTTCTAAGGACACTCATGACAGCAGGGTCCTCATTCTGATTAGCCTCGCTGGAGACTCAAGCTGCAAAGACAGAGACAATGGTGTTCACAGTAACATATTGTGTTCCACTCGCGAGCATGTTCTAGTGCTCTGTGGGGGACAGCACATTCACAGCTCCACCAACATTCACAAATATTTTGACCATGTCTAGCATTTGGGGAGAGAGTTCATTACTATTCTTGAACATAGCTCCAGATGTAGATGACTCACCTAAAAATGTCATTGGAAGAGGTGTTGGGATCAAAATTCCCGTGCCAATCTCCGGACTCTCTAACGCGTACTCTTGCCAGCAGGCCAGCGCTCCCTGTGAACAAGGGATTGGACCTAGCTTGATGTTCCCAGGATGATCAGAACAGCAGGCTCTCCAGGGATCACAGTGGTGCTAACGCTGCTCAAAACACTTCTCCAACTGTTGTTTAGAAATCCTCTTACAGGAAATGTAGAAAAATGAGTCCCACTTCATATTCATCCCAACATAGATTATTCAGTCTCTGTCACTTGCACAGTCCTATAACAGGTAACGTCCAAGCATAAAGACGATGCATCACCAAGACAAGTACAACTTCACGGCACAATGAGAAAAGCAGGGCAGGAGTTCCATCTCTAACAAAGTCTGCAGTCACCATGTGGGCACAGCACGATCTGCCCTGCTCTGAGGCAAAGGTGTGGAACACACTATTTTATGCCCCAAGGAGAAAGAAAAACACGACAAAGAGTGACGGATTTATTTCTCATCTAAAAAAAAAAAGTCTTACATTTATCTTAAGGGTCTTTTCATCTTATTTTGATGCTGAGATTTTTACTATGTCACTTTATTGCATACATAAAAGATAAAATATAGCAAAATAAATTGAAGCAATAACAATCATGGCACAATTGCTGCCTAGTGGCTAGTAATTGTAAGATACCAAAGATTATTATATGCATTCCAATTTAAGAGGTATTAAAATGTTAAAAATGTATTTTGGAATCACTGAAGTGTGTATTTCCTAAAATGTGCTAAAATAGCTCTAAAATGGTCCTTGGGTAACACAGCTAGGACAAATAGTGAAGAAAATAGTACAGTGCTTGACTCACCGTTTCTGTGTTGGATGTCCTGGCTAATCACCACAGCAGGGAGGAAAACACACTATGGAGGCAATGGGACCAGCAATTAAACACTGGCTCCACTTCTTACAAGTTCTGTGACCTTTCAGCTGGTTAACAAGCCCTGAGAGCCGCGAGCCCCACGTGTGGAAATAGGAACCATAATTGCTGCAGCCTTGGCAGGAACTGAAATAACGTACCTCACTGCCTAGCATGTACCCAACGTGCTCCTTACTTGGGAGTTAAATTCTCTTAACTAAAATACTGATCTTACGCTGTTAGGTTCACACACAGCTGAAAACCTTGTTTCCCCCCCCTCCCCACCAGTGAAGGAATCTTCAGGGCCAGTCTTACAGCTTAGCCTTTTCTGAGGCCTCGGAACCCACCACTACTCATACAACAGTACTCATGCAAGCAATTTAAAAAGCAAAATAAAGAGCCATGTTAAGAAACAGGGAGGTCACCTTCTGTAGAAGTGGGAAGGGGCCCAGGGAAGAAGGATGAGGAGGGGGGACAGCTATGGGGTATAAGGCTGGCCAGGATGCTGTCTGCGCACACACAAGGCCAGGCTGAATTTACTACCTTGTGTCCCCAGCATGGACTGAAAAATCTAAGTGAGGTGGTCTGGCCTCACATCCCTCCTCAGTGTGCACCGATTTGTCAGGAGGAATGAGAAACCTGAAATATGGGGCTTCTGAATCCACTCCTTATCTTTACGTATTCAAACATTTTATCCCTAATATATTCATGCAATCTTTTTTTATTCATACAATCATAATCATAGTATTTCTAAAAAAGCATAATAGAGATGCTGTCAAATGAGCCATGCCAGCCAGGAGAATAGGGACTGAAGAGAAGAGTGACATCAAACACTGTGAGCTCATACCTCTCAGACAGCGTGGCCCTGGACTCTTGAGAATGGAAACGGCTCTGGAAGCAGGCAGGACACGGAGTCCATACCAGCTGGTGGCCGCAGCCCCAGTGGCTGAGGCAATCTCAGCTGCTTGGTGTCCGCAGGGCTCCTCCACCAACCCCTGAGATCTAACCTGAAGCCTGGGGCTTGTCTGTGATACGGAAGGACAGACCCCAGAGACAGGGGAATCTCTGCCGTCCTGCAAGCCGTCCTGGCCAGATGTCTTTCAGCACCCCCAGAAGCCACTTCTAGGCCCCTTGTGAGTAGATGACAAAGCTTACATTTGGCCAAATTCTGCCCTTTGAGATGGCCGGTCATTGCCATTAGCCTTACCAGGATAGACACAGATGCAGATAAATAGAGAGGAGTGTGTATTTCTGCACAGAGAAAGCATCCAGTGTTCTTTACAACTGGGATAAGAGATTGTTTTTGAAAGTCTATTTCTCAGCCTCTCAGCTGGGAACACTTTGTAGTCATTTCCATCTAAAAATAGAGGATGGTGAGCCAAATGGACAAGGAAACAAATATTTGGAAAGGTGTGCGGCGCTTATTTCCATTTCACCGGTGGGAGTAGATCTTATGCTGCGTCGCTTGTGAGCCATGATTTCCAGCTGGTGTCCCTGCTTGCTAAGTACGGAGGCTGCTCTGAGCCCCATGGACTTCGGTAAGTGACGGCTGAGTTCCATTCACTGCCTTGAGGGGGAATTAGATCATAAAACCTGGGAACAACAGTGTTCGAAGTTTCTCCTCTCCATGGAGCACTGAGCTAAAATTCCTCAGACGTCAGGGATTCGTCAACCTTTGGTGAATGCCATGGGCTGAATTAGTCCAGTGTGGTGTTCACATATCACAAGGGCCTCATGTGTGTGTCCAGAGGTGAAAAGCACTCGGCTGGGCTACTGTGAACCAGACCACGAGTGGTGATAAGCAGGTTTCCAGTGAATAGTGGTCATGATGCCAAACTTCTAGGCACTTGTAAATTATTTGACAGTGCTTGCAATTGTTTAATATGCAAGATACAAGGCCAGGTATCAAAATCCCAAATTTTGGTTCTCTCTCTCTCTCGTTATGTAGAAAAGTTAGACAGAACTTAATTCCTGGCCCACTAATGGTCCCAAGTAGGAAATATTCAACACTGTAAATGAAGCACTAAGAACTACTCTAATAAGAATACCAGTGAATCTATGCCACCTAGATGTGATCCGATTATAAAAACAAATTCTCTTTCTGAAACAAAGCACATTTGATCCCCAGAAGGACTTAGCCATTGTCATTTGCCACAGCATAAATTAAAATAGGAGGAAGGGGTTTCCCACCAAAGTCCTCTCAGGAAGCCTTTGCCCTGCACACAGAAGGTTTAAAGCCACAAGGTGTCCCCACTCAGAAGGCTGAAGCAGGAGGATCACCAAGAGTTTACGGCCAGCCTGGGCTACAGAGCAAGACTCTGTCAATAAATCCATAGATAAATAAATGAATAATAAATAAATAGACCAAGCTGTAAGGTGAGGCGAGCAGAAAAAGGGAGGAGAAAAGGTCGCCTGAGGGCTACCTGGAACTCGAGGGTACAGATCTCTCAGGTGCGCCTCAGGCTGTCCTTGGTGAATTTCACCTGGTATAGTTTATGTGAAAAGCAATCTGATCTCCCCCAAAGGTACCAGTCTCATCTCGTTGGATCGGATGCAGCCTGATGGTCCCGGAACATTAACTCCTGCTACCGTGCTGCCAGCCACTTTCATCTGGTGTGAATTTGGTCATTCGATTTGCAGGTAGCAGGAGAGGGCTGCAAGATTTAGGAGATAGATGAGGGAAATGTCAGTGACCAAGAAAAGAAAGCCTGAAATGCCTGAAGAATTTCCAGAAAATATTATTAAGGAAAATATCTGTGTCTGTGGAAGGGAAGGTGACTTGGCCCCTGAGAGGCCAAGATGACCTGGGAGCCAGCAAGCCACCAGGAGAGACTGCAGAGCCCACGCCTGGCCGAGGAGGACAGAGACCAGCTGCCCCTGCTCCCCTGCTGCCCGAAACTGGCTCCAGCACTGGCGGTGCCACTCAGGTGACGCCTCTCTGACCCTCGGCATCTGGACAGGGAGGGCCAGGGGCCTTGTGAGCCCAGAGAATGCAGCACCGCCTCGCTGAGCTCGCACTCCAGAGGGCCTCGCTCTGCCGAGCTGGTGTAGGGCTCAGGAAGGATGTAGCGTGGAGACCCAAGCCCGAGTCACTACCGCTGGCAGCTACTGGCCAGGCACACAAGGTCATAGTGCTAGTGACCGACGGTTAGCAGTCGCCTTGCAAAGACCAGAAAACCAGTTCAGTGTGGGCTTCTCTAGGCTCCTAATCTCAGCCCTCTCTCCAGGGCAGCAGAGGCTTCTCCTGTATGGGATTTCCAAGCCGAGATGGGGATGAGGAAACAATGCTTGCACCCAGCATTTGGAAAGAGACGGAGTAAGTGGTAGCAAGGGGAGGGGCGAGGTGGAGTCCTGGTGCTGCTCCCCGGGATTCCAGGGACCCTGGAAGATGCGGGGTCCCATCACTTCCCCGTGGTGGGGCACTGACTTTCTCTGATCTACACCAGAGCCAAGTGGAGAATAACACCTGCCCACCCCAGTGCAAACCCCTTCTTCACGCCTAGTTGTCGTTTAACTGTGAGTCCACAGCCACCAGGAAAAGGAGGCAGAAAAAGCAGAAGGTGTGTGGCTGCATTGTTACGTTATGTAACGTGTGCTAAAACACAAAGCTACATCAGAGGTGGGGGAAATCCACTCCGTCCCACGTGATGATTGACTGATCAGAGACAGATGGCAAATACTTTGCTTTAAAAACAAGCTCCTAGGACCCGAATTGAGCTCTCTCATTACATGAAGCGCGCTGCTGGGCTTCACAAGAGTGGGACTTTGTTGGACGAAGGTTCTAGGGCTCCTTAGATTCCACTCGGCTGCAGCGTCCTGCGTGGGGAGATTTGCAGATTGGGAGCACGGTGGCCAGATGGATTTAGTAGAGTGCCTGGGCCCAGGCACTGTGCAGGCTCTTAGTACTGGCTAGAAGGCCTCCTCTGACTTCCATAAATAATTTATTAATTCTCATTTACTTAAAAGGAAAGGCAGTTTTGTAAATTCTGCATCATTTCTTTTTTTTTTTTTTTTAATTCTCTTTAAAATAAAATTACGGGGCTGGGGAGATAGCTCAGTAGAATAAGCGCTTGCCTGGCAAGCACAAGGACCTGAGTTCAAACCCTGGTTCTGCCAAAAAAAAAAAAAAAAGAATAAAATAAAATTAAGTTAAAATTTTAAGAAAGGAAAGATAGTGTTCTTCTGCAAACTTAAAGGACTTAAATGTTCTTTGTTCACATTGGAAATTCAAGAGAATAAAACTAAGCACCTCTACTGATGGCTCTAGCACTGGGCAGAGTTCAGCGGCCCTTACTCAGCTCTCACAAGCCTGAGCAGGGCCCAACATAAGCTTACACGAAGCAGAAGAGCAGCATGACTGATAAACACTGGACTTGCCCTGAGGAGAAGTCCCCGGAATATGTGCGGAAGAGAGAAAAGCCCTTTCCTGAAGAACATCTGCCCTGTGAATGCTTCAGCACAAGTGAAAAAAATAAGATTTCTCTTTCTTTCCATGAATAAATAACCTCTAAGTGGAGAAACAAAAGTCTATTTTTGTGCTAGGCATGGTTTTCTTATTTTGATCCTGGAAGTTAAATGAAGGTTCAGTTAAAACAAGAAACACAAAAAGCCACAAAAACAAGTTCTCCAAATGTTTTATTTCAGAACTCTTCTTCTACTTTCCACCATTTTCTGAGCCTCAGAACAAACTGTGGCATAATTCACATGGTGCTGACTGCACAGCTGCCCCAGGGACACCTCTCCTAAGAAAAAGCCACCGGACTTCCCAAACCTTGGGTACCCAGAGCTGTTAAGCTCATCCACTGCAGAAATTCCTCTCCTCAAAGTTATCAATTTTTTTGGAAACACTTCAGAGTTTTCTACGTATTTCCTGGGATGGGGTAAAATTACCTCCAGGAAATATTTTGAGCCTTTTCCCTTGTTTTCAATTATGTTAAGTCAGCTACATATGACTTTGCCTTCTCTAATCAAATCAGTATTAATTACATCCTGTCCTCCAGGGCAGCTGCAGATTAGCTGTTCTGTCTGAAATTCTATAAAATGGGGTCCTGGATGTGGCCAGTTTCCACGTAGGTAAGAGGAGAGTTTGGTACAGTCTCAAGCCCACATGTCCTATTTCGTTTCTGGATTACCCATCCGGCTTTTATGTTCCCCATCTGTTCTCTAGAAATGTGCCTGAAATCTGCCTACAAGTCTGAGACCTAATGCATGAGAGGCTGAGCCACCTTTCTTGTGTCCAGCTGTAGAAACTCTGAAATGCTGTGTTCAGCCATCTCGAGAAGAAAACTGCCATCTCAGGCTGGTTTGTCTCCCTTTTGTATCCTCTTTGAAATAATCAACAATAAGTGAGCTCAAAACTGTTGAATCTGTCCTTAGTGATTTGTAAACCAGCCAGGGTGTGGTATGACAGAATATCCTATGCCAACAGCTGCTGTATTTAAAAACTCAACAAGAGTTGAGTGGAATATGTGTTTCCCTGGCAAGCGCAAGCACCTGAGTTCAATCCCCAGTGCCACACACACACACACACACCCACACACACACACACAAACTCAACAAGAGAAGTCCAGTGCTTTTTCTCTCAGACAAGCTCTTCTCTTAAATAAAGAATAAGATCCACAGGTTCTCTTTGCCCAGACTTTTGCATTTCATGAAATGCATCTTTTAAGACATGAGTGTGAAATGGGTTCTTTAGTTGTTTCGTTTCCCAGAACTCAATTCTGAAAGATGCTTCTCTGAAATTCCATCTGTGCCACACTTCCTTTAGCAGCTGCTGTAAGGCAGGGAGCTGAGGCTTCTGGACTGTGACACACTCTGCCTTCCCCTTCACTCGGGACAATGGCATGACTTGTGTGTTCCAGGAGGCCCTGATGGAGGTCAGCTGCGGTGGGGCCATCCCTCAGGAATTGGGCTGAGCCCACGGCCAACACTCCGATCCGATCCGCTCCATCAGGCACATGCTGGGCAGCATCGCCCTGCCGAGCAGGTGTGGGAAAACCTTCCAGGATCCTCCTTGCCACCAGGCAGCAAGGGAATCCGAGGCTGTCCTCCCTAAGAACCGCTCACTGTTTCTGCACTTCTAGCAAACCTCAGCCCTATACCTGCATTTAAAAATTAGGTAAATGCTTAAGTTGGCACTGAACAAAGAAAGCCGACCTAAAGAGGAGACTTGTACTCCAGTCTTGTAGACCATGATTGATTTGGTTCCCTGTGCAAGACCTTGTGGTCAAAGCCTCGTGTTGCTGCTTCAAGGAAACTACCCTAGTCCCGTGGGCAGCTTCAGGTGACTGTGAAAATGGTTCGCTGCTCTCTTGACCCAGAAAGCCCCACAAAACCATGCAAATCAAGAGGCTCAAATGTTCAAATTCACTTTAAGAACACACATGAAACTGCCCAGGCCATCAAAGATATGCATATCCAAAAGGCCACCAAGTATCTGAAGGATGTCACACTAAAGAAGCAATGTTTCCATTCCCGCATTACAATGGTGGAGTTGGTAGGTGTGCCCAGGCCAAACAGTGGGGCTGGACAGAAGGCCAGTGGCCCAAAAAGAGTGCTGAATTTTTGCTGCACACGCTTAAAAGTGCAGAGAGTAATGCTGAGCTTAAGGGTTTCGATGTAGATTCTCTGGTTATTGAACATATCCAGGTGAGCAAAGCACCCAAGATGTGCCACCCACTTACAGAGCTCATGGCCAGATTAACCCATCCCTGAGCTCTCCCTGCTGTACTGAGATGATCCTTACTGAAAAGCAACAAATTGTTCGTAAGCCAGAGGAGAAAGTTGCACAGAAGAAAAAGAAATCCCAGGAGAAACAAAAACTTAGGGCACGGGAATAAATTAAGCATAAAATAAACAGAAATAAAATTTTAAGAAGAACCATCATAAGTAGCCCATGCAGTGCTGGCACGTGTGAGGAGGCATGGCCACGCAACTTAACGATGTGCCTAAATACCAGGCATGTAACTTTGTTTCGTTCTTGTTGCTCTAGGCAGTGTGGTATGACAGTCAGAGCTCTCCAAACACCTGAAAAAGTTGTGCTGATCCTTCAGACACTTACAAATAACCTGGAAACCTAACATTACAGGAAAGGAAGCCCACTTGTATGTCTCTTCTGTTATTTGCTTTGCAAACATTGTCTTTATTAATCTATTTAAAGAAACCAATCTGTACTTGGTTCTTGCTTTATTAATTTCCATTGTTATTTTCCTTTGTCTACTTTCTTCTGTTTTTCTTTTTGTTCTTTAATAACTTCTTGAGTGGATTAAAGCACCTGCAAGCAGGCGCAGGGGCTGGGGGTTTGATCCCTGGGCCAGCCGTGCCGGCCCCGCTCTCAGGACACACTGAGATGGCAATTGAGACTGAGTGTGGTGGTGTGCTCCTGTAATCCCAGCACTTGGGAGGCTGTAAACAGGAGAATCACTATGAGTCCGATCTAATAATGAAACCCTGAACACCCTGTAGGCCCTTCTCTAAAATATAGGAAAAATAATAATAATATCTTCTGAGATGCCTGCTTAGTCCACAAATATTCAGATTTCTATTTTTGTTATATTAATTCATGGCTATAAATATCTACTAGCACAGCTTTTCCAGAATCTCATGTTTCTGATAAACAAAGGCTTTAGTCTCATAGAATGGCACTTTACGCATTTAGTTAGGAATACCAGCAGATACCTCTCCTTTTTTAATTTTTTTTAATTTTTTATTAATTTTATTGAGAAACAAATAGCAATGAGACAGTTTCAAAAACAATTAGTAAGACATTTTCAATAATTAATACACTGCATAATGTTGTCTTCATAGTGGTTATTCATAGAACAAGATGCAGACATGATATCCTATCCAAATATTATCATTACAAGTCTTTCTTCTCTTTAGATTTTTCTTCTCAATACCAAGGATCAAACTCCAGACCCTGTGCTTGTCAGGCAGGCACTTAGGCCACTAAGCTATCTCCCCAGCTCTCAGACAACTCTCCTAACATGCAGAAAAAGTTTGCCATGCCAGCATGGTGGTACACGCCTATAATCTCAGCACTTTGGAGGCTGAAGCAAGAGGATCATCATAAGTTCAAAGCCAGCTTGAGCCCCACAGTGAGTTGCAGCCCAGCCTGAGCTCTAGACCAAGGCCTGGCTCAAAAAAAACAAGCAAAAAAAGTGATCACAAATGATTTTTTTTTTCTTTACCATTGAGATGCTATTATATTTAAAAGAATGAGGCACAAACAGCATTTTAGTCAGGTCCTAGACAGGAGACAGATGGAACCCTAAAAATGTCTCAGGAAAGTTACTTGAACACTCAAAATAATGACCATGTAGCTATTTATAAAGATATCACTGGGGCGGTCGGGCCACAAAGGATGACTCTACAATCCAGGTGTGTTGATACCCAGGGGCTAAGGCGAGGTGACAGTTACTATAAGAGGGGAGAATCCTTCATGTAGGGGAAGCTACTCTGACAGAAGCTGTTACTGTCAGTGAGAAGAATTAAATCAGCCCAAGCCACCTGTACACCAAGAGAGCAAGAGAAGCAAACACCTTAACTCCTTGCCTATCTCTAATTGCGTCTGCAACCCAACCAGAAGGCAGCTGGTAATATAGTCCACTTCTCCAAGCTGAACGAGCCCTTCCTCTGGGAAGCAAACAGATCACAGAGGGTTGGCGAGAGTAGGTCTGAGACAGCGCAGGGTGGGTAAAGACCTTTTAAAATTAAAAAGCCTGAAGTTCTGCTGATGAATCTTCATTTTAACACAACTATTTCAGCTCCCTGTGCTCACAGAATTGTGGAAGATAAACTTCTGCCTTAGAAAAGAGACAACTGAATGTCCTGCCCTGGAGAAGTTGGCATTGCAGCCAGGCAGACGCTTGTGCGAGAGCCCAGGGTTCCTGCCTGTCCCAGCAAGGACGTGGCCAGGGGGATGAGGGCCATGCCACAGGCCCCTCTCCTCACGGAGCCCCTCATGCAGTCTGAGGGACACTCAGCCTCGTGTCAGCGCTTGTGGTGTGAATGACTGGGGCTCCACAAAGCAAAATGGGACAGAGATTTCGGAAAGTGGAAGCTGGTGGTACTCTGCGCAGATTTCCTCAGCTTTCAGAGCTTGTGTGAAGATGAGTCTCATTACTCACAGACTAGCTCTGGAAACTCTTTCAAGACGCCTCATCTTTTCTTGACCTGAAGTCTGCCTCCATTAGCCTGTTTGATCATGGCTAATAAAATTACTTCTAATGATACAGGAAGGCTTCTCAGTGGGCGCTCACTGAAATTATTTCTCTCCCTTTCTCAAGCACACGGGAAGGGCCCCTCTCACTCTCTCTCCCTGAAATGCTCTGGTCTCACAAGCAAGCCCACTTCTGTGATCCAGCAGCAGGACAGTGACATAAACATTCTCCAGTGAACCATAGGGTGCCACGCTTTATATTTCTTCAACTTTTTTAGGGGAGATCCTTGGAACCAAACTCAGGGCTTTGAGTTGCTCATGCAGACAATGGGCCACTGAGCTGTACCCCTGGCCCACTGCTTAAACTTTTAATTTTTATTTTCAGGAAAGATAGTAGTTAAATCACTTTCCTTTTTGTGGAAGAAGGGAAAATAATCACCCTAGTAAAATCCCTAGCAATGTCCTTATTTTAGGAGGGCCTAAAGACTATTGAGCATCCATTTGTGTACTTAAGGCCTGCCCAACCTGAAGATTAGCTCAAAATTTCTAAGTTATTTTATAAATATCATATTTAATACAGTTCTTTTGGCATAACTTTAGAAGTCTTTCCAACTTTCTTGACTAAACCATTAGATTGTTGCTGACAGGGTAAACCATCCTTTATGCCATTTGTACAAATTGATTTAAGGTGGAATGAAGAAAGCAAATCCCATCTGCAGACTTCTTAGTGGTCCTCTCAGGCAGTTATTGGTAATCGGCCCACTCCTGGAACTATCCTCTTTATTTCCTATCTTTATGGTTTGTGCCTACATGTTCCCCCACAGCCTCATGCAGTCATGGGGCAGCTTCCGGAGTTTGTGATTAATTCATGATCTAGTTCTGGGAATATGGGTGTCAGCGCTACTGGGATTATGAGGGTGAATGCTACACCCAGCCTGGGGCAGAGAGCCTGAATACAGTGTAAGGGAGACAGCCTTGCTCTCTGCAGCCATTGCTGGCACTGCTCCTCCCATTCGTTCTTGCTTTTTGCCACCACCATGAACGCTTGCTCTCTGCCTTGGAGCCAGCTGAGTGTGGACTAAAACCTGCACTGACTGTGAGCTAAATAAACCTTTCCTTGCCTCATTTCAGGTGTTAGGTATTTGTCCTAGCAATGAGAAAGGAGTAACTGAGACACTCGCCAAGTCTCAGAAGTTCTTGTGTTTATCATCTTGCACTTATTTTTGAGAGAACAGTTTCCATGAGGTGCCACGTGTGAGCCTAGTGGGATTTCAGTACCTTGATATTTCTACAAAGTTCTAAACTGATCTTGAGGGCTGGAGAAAGAGCTCAGTGGTCTAAGCACCTGCCTGGCGAGTGCAAGAACCCAAGTTCCACCACCAGTATCACATGCCACGCCAGCCCCATGCTAAGCCAAGCCAGCCACCTAAACTGGGCATGGTGGTCCATGCCTATAATCCTAGCACTGGGGAGGCTGAGACAGGAGGATCACCAAGAGTCCATTCCACATAGCAAGACCCTGTACCAAGTACATAAATAAATAAAGGATTAAAAAAAAGTAAAATAATCTTGAGATCACTTTAGATATTATCTTCCTTCTTTATTATTATGTACTCCTTATTATATATTCTTTATTCCGAATTGTGCAGTGGGCATCATCATTCCCCCTTCTCTACTGTCCTGCATCTGTCCTCCTGTTGCCTACTCTCGTCCATGTAGTTCGGAGCACCACAGTGTATGCCTGGTCACCACTTGGTTTTATTTCTGATGCCCTGATCCAACATTTACCTGCTCAATGATCACAACTGTAAAATCCACGGAGTTTTTTTTCAATCCATGGAACAAGACGGTGGGCATTAAAAATAAATATGCTACTCCATGCTATCTAAACCCAAATATGTCCACATGAAAAGTATTCCTTTCAAATTCCAATCCAATTTTAGATATACAAAGCACAACTGAATAAATAACACCTTCATCTAGGACAAGCCTGGAAATTCCAGGAAACTATATTCAATCTTCCCCAGATTCAAAGATTTGAAGATTTGCCCTCTTACACTCTGGAAGTGGCAGAACATTCTCTTTTGAAGTTATTTTTAAATGTACTCCTCCAACAAATTAAAAGTGCTATTTATCCTACATTAAAAGTATTAGAAAAACAGAAAGCCACTGGACCTCTTTGTCTGAACGAACCATACGGTCTTGGGTGAGGGACGGTCCAGAGGCCACTTGACCTATATACCTCCAGCTCCATCACCTTGGAAGACAACTATGTCAAACACAGCCCGCCAGATGGAAATCTAACTCCCATCAGAAATGGATTCCATAATCCACTACTCATTGTCAAGAAATGCTCCTTTGTGGTCCAGCTGCACAGTGCAGGCTCCCGATTAGGCCCATTTCCTCCAGTTCTGCTCCTGGTGGAGGAGAGAAACAGATGGACACAATCCATCATGACACCGGGAAGGAAAAGTAGGTCACTTCTTTTTCTCCAGCATAGAAGAGGGAAAGGAAGCCTTTGGGGCTCTCTTTTGCATGCATTATGTGTTACTCATGATTGTATTTAATTCTCTCCAAGTGGGTGAACATGTATTGTTTCAGAAACAATATTAAGAAGAACCTCCTTTGCATATCCCACTGGGGGCCGAGTCTGTCCTTGGGGAATCTCGTCCTGCAGCCCTGAGTGCCCTCCCACGTACTTCCCTCCTCCTGCTCCACCTCCTTGGCCTCCTGGGTGCCTACTGATGGCACACACTTGGGTTCACTGCACAAGTGTACACGGTAGGGCAGAAGGGTCGGTCAGGCCCACTGCCACCCGGCACTTTACTTTGTCCCAGGCACATCAGGCACTCTTGGGTAGTGAAGCTCCAGGCACTGGGACTGGCTTCTCTGAAGCAAACTGAGCCCCGTGGAGCCACAGGGGACAGTGGGAAGCGGCACTTCTCATCCAGCTCTTGAGTGTTTCAGCCATGCGTCTCACCCCAGAACCCATGGGCCCAGATAGTCATGACATAGGGGAACTGAGCACAGGGAGCAGCCATGTGTCTTCAGGCTGGGCTGAATGAAGAAAGTGTTAGAAACTTGGGGAGTACAGGGGAAGCCCCCAGTCCCGGGTCAGGGATGCAGGAGGTGACAGGCCCACGGAGGAAGGCAAGGGCAGAGTGTGAAGCACACGTTAATTGGCTCACTTTCACTACACTGAAAGGGTGGAATGTATCAAACATTACCCCATAGTACTTCAAACACATCACTTAAACAGACCTGATAGACTTAGATTATTTAAAATATTTGTCAATGCATGTTTGAGCACCTGCTAAAGCATTGCCTGAGCATCCTGGGTCCTAAGGAGTAATGGTGAGTGTAAGAAGAAAGGAAGCCCTACCTCACTGAGCTGACCTCCATGGTGACAGGGACTGCCACATTGAAGACTCACAAGGCCTGACCCTGCGAGAGGACAGCTTTCCTGCCTTCTGTGATAACAAGGAAAAGGCCATCTTGGTCGCAGCTTGGCTCTGCACATGAGAAGACTCAGGTTCCACAAGGTTCGCAAATCCTAGAACCCGGCAGGCTCTTGCCTTGGAACCTCAGTCTGTCTACCTCGTGGGACAGAATCCCATCCCAGCAGTGTGTTAGGCAATGGGAATGTGGCTGGGAGCCTGCAAGGCCCTGCACCACCTGGGCTGCGTTGCTTTTTAGTGCTGGGCAGTTATTCATTTAGATGACACATCGGGAGCTACCAGGTCTCTGGTACCCGGATGCCAGCTGATATCCCTGACCTTTCCCTGTTCAATACTTTAATCAGCACCTTGATAGAGTCATAGAAATCTTGGTTATCAAATTTGCGAATAGCACAAAAGTGAAAGGCAGAGCTAACACATCAGGTGACAGGATTGAGACTCAAAATGATCTTGACAGAGCAGAACACTTGAGAGGAAAACTGTAAAGTGGAAGGAACAGACAGGCTATGACTGGAAAGTCAACAAATAAACAAACACACACACACACACAAGAACAGAGAGGTCTCTAATGAAGAAAGAAAAAAAATAGAGGCTTTAGGTAATCTCTAGTTCAACATTAATCAACATATTGATGCAGCTATATAAAAATTCTGAGGCTACACAAGAGTATTATGTTCATCAGGATAGGTCATTGCATTTGTAGAAAAGGATTCACCCTTGAGTGCCATACTTAAGAAAAACACTAATTTTTTTAAGTTTTCACAAAGACAGAGGATGGAAATAAAGCTTTCATATTGTATGAGGAATTGCTGGGGGAACTGGTTACAGTGTGAAAGGGAACTTACGGAAAACTAATACACACTTGTAAGCATTATAAAGGGCTTCTACTGATAAGAGCACTCCATCATTTTCAAACCTATTAGCTTAGGACCTCAGAACAGATCTTTGCCCTTTTATGTCTCAGTCTTTTCTATCTAAACTAGAGCTAAGAGCATCAATTCTTTGGGTTATTATAAGGATGAACAAAGATACAGCTGAGTGTGTAGCACTTTACTCAGAAAAGATAGGGGGCTGGGAGATAGCTCGGGGATCTAAGCGCCCACCTGGCAAGTGTGAAGAACTGAGTGTGATCCCTGGTACAGAGTGCAGTGCTGGCCCTGCCCTGGGCCTGCAGAGCCATTGCACAAATATAATCCAAGAGCTACTAGTCCAACCTGAGTAGTAAGATCACGTACCAAACACATAAAAATTTAAAAATAAAATGGGTGTCTTTATTCTCATTTCTCTAAAAATAAAAAGTAGAAGAGAATAGGTAGAAGAAGTAGGCAAACCTGTACCACAGAGGAAAACAAGGCTCTGAAACGGCTTGCTCCCTTCTGTAGACTTTCCATGCAGATACTAAATGGCTAGCTGGGAATCCGAGAAAACACTTTTACATTAGGTGAGGGGGGAACTACACAATTTCTAAGCTCTGTTCAGTGAATAACGTCTAAGGCCCCTTGGAATGACAAGGTTTCGTAACTCTGAAGCCTTCTATGCATTGGGTAGATGAGTATCAGACACTGGCAAAACTAAATACACAGAAGCCGTTACCACTAAGGCTGTCTCAACCATCTGCACCTTCCGCTGGGTCCCACACTGCAGGATGGCAGCATGCACTATCTCCTCTTTTTACCAATGAGGAAACTGAGGCAGAGAATGGAAATTCACACAGCTCATCAGCGTCCACGCAGGGAATTAAAGCCAAGATCTGCAGCCAGGGCCCCCTGGCCAAGCCGGCTGGTCCTCCAGGCTCCCCTTCCCAAGCTGTGCATCCCAGGGGGTTAGCAGCTGCCCTAGGTCTTCTCTAGTTATCTCCACACTACTCTACAAGCACACCTAAGCTAACACAAACTTGACAGCATAAGACGATGTCTAGATGAACTGAAAACTGTGTTTTGCATAGTTAGGATGTGACAAATTCCACAAAAATTATATTGTGAACTAATGAAACTATACTGCTGTGTATCCTCCTTCACTGGTTTGGGGCAGAAGGCATCCAGATGCATCTTCCACTCCTGGTCGACTGTATTCTAACTCACAGAACAGGACCCGTCCTTATGTCTCAAGGTCAACACTGGCAGACGACCAGATCACCACTGGTCTACACAGCTGCCTCAGGCACTCAGGACTGTCCTTAGGACACATCCACAATGGACCAAGCAGACCTGGGGTGAGCGTCTAGGATGTTCTTCCCAGAGTGGACTTTGCCTGCTGGAAGATCTGCTCTGACAGTGTCTGCTGCCCACGAACGCCTCATGCTGTCTGCCTCGTTCCAGACTGTCCCGATGAGCACAGATGTAAGGTGACCACTTAGGCAACCCAGTGCTGCTTGCTCCAAGCAAAGCTTGGTGCCTGTAAAATAATAGACAAATTGTGGGAGCTGGCGCGTGGAGAGTGGGCAGGAGCAATTAACCACACAGTGCAGCTTCTGAGGCCATAGGAAATTGGGTCTGTGCAAGTGGGGGATTTCTGAAGGGAAGCAGGAAAACCGGTGGGAACAAGTGAGAAAGCTGAAAAGTAAGTTGCAAAGAAGTAACATTCTGTGACACCCCAAAACCAGATCTTTTTATTCCTATTTATTTGGGAAGTTCTTGCTTCCTGATTATTATAATCGGTTTTATTTTTGACTTAAATTTATGCTTCATCATTGGATGCACGTGTGCTCCCATTCCCAAATGCTTGTACCACCTCTCTGCCTCCTCTTTCCTAAAGTTTGAATATTTCCATAGTCTGTCTCATAAATTTGTTTTCCTCTCTATGGAAAGCTGTAACTTAGAATTTATTTGAAAGTTCACTTTTGAAACTTAGGATAATGATCTACAAATATTTCCCTGAGAAAGATTTTGTGTGCACAAATAGATTTTGTGTGCTGAAATGCTAATTCGATTGTGAGTTGATGAATATTTGTTCTGTTGTCTAATCTTCCTACTTATCTTGCCAAATATTTGACTAGAAATCTAAGTACTGAACTGTACCTGAGAAGAAGAAAGGCTTCCTTCCCAGGATAAGAGGTTATGTTTATAGTTACTGAATTTCTCAATATACAAGAACTCACCACATCACTATTAATTCGGATACGCACCTTGAGATGTGCTGTAGGCAGGCCTGCTGCCGAGGCTGGGCGCAGAGGTGAGAGCACCCATGTGTGACACGGGAGTGTCCAGTGGCGCGAACCCAGAGGAGAGCGAGCTAAGGCACGTGGGGTTGGGGAAGACAGAAAACAGGAATCCATGATGAAAATGAAGTGAGGGACAGAGAAGGGGCCAGCCCAGTAAGGCGGGCATGAGCCTAGGCCATGACCAGAGACTGCGGGGAGCCCCGGGGAGGCTGTGCTCCTGCCAAGCCTTCTAGCCTCCTCATCCACATCGCAATCCCAACCTCCACCCACCGTCCTGCAGCAGTCCTCCGCAGCAGCCGCCACTGCCACTATATGACTGGGTCCAGTTTTAAGAGTTTCCAGCCCAAAGGAGGTAATTGTTCCAGCCGACACAGGCTGTGCTACAGCCCTGCAGACTGCACGCCTCACCGGGGTCTCCCTCGACTACATCCAAGGTGTTCTCAGGCGCTTGGGCCTTTTATCATAAACATAGCAAGGATGGGATAAAAACAGACAGAAGGACCACCAAGTAAATCTAGCAAGCTCCCTGAAACTCTACAGGCAAGAAACGGATATCCTCAGACGAAAACAAGTGCTGCCTCTCTCAAAAACAAAAAAAAAAAAAAAGAAAGAAGGTTCTAGAGATGGAGACCAAAGCCCAGGAGGCAGAACTGAGGGCAGAAAAGCCAGGAATTTAGAAATTATTTGAAAACTATGATGCTTCTCCTCTTCCTCTTCTTCCTCAATAACAATGGACTAAGCACTTGCTTGGGCCAGTGCAGGGACCAGGGTTCAATCTCTGATACTATATGCCACACCAGCCCCACCCTCTAGGGTGCCCTAAGCCAGTAATGGAGCCTGGGTGTAGTGACATCCACCTGTAATCCCAGCACTAGGAAGGCTGAAAACGGGAGGATCACTACAAGTCTGAGTTGCATAGTGAGACCCTGCACAGAAATAAAATAATAAAATAAAATAAAGACACACATGGTCACATCACCAGAAACTGTGGAAATGTTTTATATCAAAGGATGGGCAATTAAGTTTGCAAATTGTTGGAGTCAGAGTTCACAGGAGAATAGATTAAATACAGGACACACAATTTATAGGATAATTTTATAATATTCACCCAAAAAGTCAAAGGCGGAGCAGTGCAAGAGATCTGTCCACGCAGTAGAGACCCAAAGAATCCAGCTGGCAGCCTGGATCCCACCACAGTGTCCTGCACAAGTCCAGCTGAAGGCCCAGAGCCCAGGACAATGTCACACGCAAGTCTGTTCGAAGATCTGTACTGAGAAGAGCCAAAGGTCAGTGGTGAAAGCTAAAAAGTCTACACCAGCGGGATGCAAGATCTGTGCTAGCAGGTCAAGGGATCTGCACTGGAGCCAGGAAGTGACGCTTGAGGTAAGAACCAGAGAGCCCCACCCCTACACCACCCCCAGAAAAGAACCATAGCCATCGAAGGCAAGGACCCGACCTCCTCCAGCAATAAGTTCATATCAAGAAAGCCAGCAGGACAAGTTCCTCTAGCAGAACCATGAGCAGCCATCCTCCCCTCCTGTCCACCTTCTGTGCTGCAGGAAGCAATCCTCCGCTGGGCCCTCCACAACAAGCACCATGCTGATCAGGTTAGCTGGGTGTTCTACGCTGACCTTTCTTAGGGCCAGTGAGATAGCTCGTGGACTAAGTGCCTGCTTAGGCAAGAGCAGGGACCAGGGTTAGGTCCCTGGCACCACAGGTCATGCGGGCCCCACTTCCACACACACTGAGCTGACCACCGAGACTGAGCACTGTGGTGCATGCCTGTAATCCTAGTGCTGAGAAGGCTGAAAACAGAAAGATCACTGTGAGTCTAAACAGCATAGTAAGACCCTGTATCAAATATATACATACATAAATAGACCTTCTGTTAGTCTCCCACACAAATAAAGTTGAGGTTGACAATCCAAGAATCTGAAAATAAGACTGTGCTGGATTATTCCATTAATCATCACATGGGTTCTCCAAATAAGAAGAGGCAAAACCCAGGAGGGGGCCTGCAAGAAGCATGAGGCTGCCCACTGCAGGCCTTGAACACGCGAGCGGCATCTGCGTCCTCGAGAAAGAAATGGGACAGCTCTTTCTGCCGTCTCCAGAGAGAGGGACGTGCCACAGACACCTTGACTTGAGCCGGCGAGACCCTGGCTGCCCCTTCCAAATCTGAACCTGTAGAATAATACACATGTGCTGTTTAATGTCACAAAGCTGTGGTCACTCCTTAGCAACACTGGCATGCTAAATGGCCTCTGCTGCACTAGATTTAATCCCATAGCCAAGGAGGGACCATGGCGGGAAGCCTGTTAAAATTCAAACAAATTTAAAGTTTAGTAAGCCATGTCGCCCAAACACTAATTCCTTCATTTTGACAAGTGTACTATGGTTACACTAGATGCAAACACCAGGAGAAATAAAGCAAAGGCTGTCTAGAATTCTCTGCACTGTCTGCACAATTTTTCCCTATGTCTAATCATTCTAAAATTAAAAGTTCACTTACAAAAGAAGTCTAGCTAAAAATGAAAGCAGTGTGTTTGGGTAGTTGAGTCATGCATGTGCTAGACTCAGGAATTATTTTTGCATCATTCCATGCTAATTTTAAAATGCTTAATTTTTTTAAATTTCCCAGAGCTATATATTTTGCCATCTTTTTAGGCTTTTTCACAAATATCCTGAAAAAAACATACCAAGCAAAATAATGCGCATGGCAAATCTCAGACAACTGTGACCTGCCTGGCCAGCATGGCAGGCCAGCATGGTTGGTGTTTCTTCCTTTCTACTAGCCGCAACTTCTCCTCTCTACTGAATTAAAAGCAGGAAGTGAAGAAAGTAATTCATATTAATTCATACTTGAAGCCATCAGAACTCTTCTTTTAAAATTTGCACTTCAGGGCTTGGGAGATAGCTCACCTGCCTGGCAAACACAAAGACCCCAGTTCAGTCTCTGGTGCTACATGTTGTGCCTGCCCCTTGCCATGTGGGCCACTAGAACCAGGCATGGTGGCACATGCCTGATATCCCAGTGATGGGGAGGCTGAGACAGGAGGATCACTATGAGTCCAAGCTGCATAGTGAGACAATGTACCAAATAAATAAACCTTTAAATAAATAAATATCTGCACTTCAAAAGAAACAGGCATTAAGGGATATTGAAACTCCTACCTCCACTCTAAATAAATACATAGATTTCTACCAGAATTTGCTTTTCTCTAACTCAGTTTCAAATGCAATACTTATATCGTATGTTGTATTTTTTTCTTTCCTTATTGCTTTGATGGGATGAATAATTTGGTACAAATTAATAAAAAATAATTCAAAGAAATATTGATTTCCTCAACTATATTGAATAGTTGAGCTATCTGGCTTAAAAATTTCCCAAGCTTTCCAGGCTTAATCAAATTATTCTCTGGTAGGATCTGAGATGTAAGAATTTATTAATCAAGAAGGCCAAGAAGATAGCTCAGTGGAAGAAGTGCTTGCCTGGTAAACACAAGGGCCTGAGTTTGATCCCTGGTACCACCAGAAGAATTTTTAATCATCACAGCACCTCTCCAGCACAAGAACCCTTACTACCTAATGTCCTCCCGGGGACAGTGCGGAGTGGGGAGTGTGTTATCTTCACCCTCACTCAAGAGTGAGGCCACCTGAGGCTTTGAGAGTTTTGTTGGCCCAGGTCCCAGAAGGCATCCGCAGTGGAGAAGACACTCAAAGGGCTCCCAGTTCTGACCAAGTCTTTCCCTGCCCTCCGCCCGCCCCACCCTGCCCTATGAGGCATTCGACACTGCGAGCGCAGCAGAGCTGTGGTTTTTCTTCCTCGCCCTCTGCCATAAGACTAACACGTGAGAAAGAGACTAGAAACTGCAGCAGCACACAGGAGTTACACTAACATGTGCTTATCTTGGGTGAAAAGGAGGAACTTCATCTCGTCTCCACTTTTCAAAACTAGCCTGGGAGACTGGGCTTTTCTTTTTGAATATATGTGCATAATGTTCTCTTGTTCTGCTCAGGGCAAACTTTAAACATTATGATATGCTTTATTCTCACTACAATACATGCTCTGTAGTGAAGCACACATTTACTACAGATCAAAAGAAAATTCTCTTTCCCTTTAACTTTAGGTTCTAAAACAGAAAGCATTTTTTTTTCCAGAACAGTGATTTCCCAGGCTCTTTCACCAAAGCTTTTATGGATCTGATAAAGACGGCAAGGAACCCTTTCTCTCACAAGAGTGAAATGCACTGTGTGCCACGTGGTGTGGGGACCTCACTGTAGGCCGTCTCCTTCTGTTGGGACTGCTGGAAAAATATTACATCTGGGAGCTTCAGCCACAGCAGCTTGTGTCTCACGGCTCTGCGGGCTGGGGTCGAAGACTAACACTGGCAGATGTGGTCCCTGCATAGGCCTGCGGTGTCTCAGTTTCTAGATAAAGGTCTCCTTGCTGTGTGATTGCGCGGCTGCCTCTCTGGGAAGAGAGAGAGAGAAA